>VUQH01037369.1:0-13210 GCA_015106775.1 Etroplus canarensis | reverse complement strand
TCCTCTTTCAGTCTGGATAAACGTCACAGCTGGACAGAACATCACTCTGTCATGTAGAGCTCCAGACAGCGACAAACCCATCACAGTTGTAGAGCAGAGCAGACCTGACCTTGGAGATGAAGAACATGTCCTTTTGTACCGGGATGAGCAGTTTGATCCAGAAAACCAGCATCCATCTTTTGCTAACCGGGTGGATCTGCAGGACAGACAGATGAAGGATGGAGACGTGTCTTTGATTCTGAAGGATGTGATGATTGCTGATACTGGAACATACGAGTGTCATGTTGTCCAGAGAGGAACAAAGTGCAGCAAGAACCCACCCCTTCTCCTCCTGATAAAGAGGCTGATCAACAAATGGTCTGAAAAAAAGCATTTTTTTTCTGTAACTGCAAACAATCTAAAGTTTCCTGTAGATGTGTCCTCTGTCATGAAGATGATGAAAACACCAGCAGCAATGTGGTTATGTTCTACATTCCCAAGATATCTTCATAATATCTGGCTTCACTTAACCTAACACTGGCAATCAGAATCAGAGGTCACGCGAACCCAGGGGTTATCAATCCAGCTACGAGTGCATTTTAATGAAAGGGCTGATGTTGGCAGCATCTGACCAATCACAGACATGGATAAGTCTGCTGGTTTTACAAAAGAAGATAAAACTATAATACAGGAAACGTGAAGAAGTTAAACAGACAGGCTGAAATCAGCACAGCTGCTGCTGATAAACAGCCCTGTGAATGAATGCAACAGATAAAACACACTGTGTAGTAATTCAGTATTAAAGCTCAGTATGAATGCGTGAGAGGTTTAAGCATTGGAAAAGATCTACTGTTGAACAATAAAATAGATGTAAACTTGTTTTCAGCCAAAAGATATAAATCAGTAAAGTTTATCTAATAATCTGTATTTATTTATTTATTTATTTATTGATACATAACAGAGCATCTGGACCATTAGAAAATTCCCCCCTAGGATTAATAAAAAGTTCTGATTCTGATCCACACCTGGACTATTCCTCTCATGTCCAAATCTTGTATATAGTGTATATAGTGTATACAGTTCTGTTTTTATCTTTTAACGTTAAGTATCTATATGACTGTGCACTTTTCGCATATCAGTTTTCACATTATCTTTTTCCTGTCTTTGTATTTGTATATACTTATATCTCATTGAATGCCTGTAATATAAGCAATTTACCACCATGGGTTTAATAAAGGATTCTGATTCTGATTTATTACTGATGCTCAGCAATTTTTTATGCTATTAAGAAAACTTGTAATTATTTGATTACATAATTATTAAATGTAAGTAAGAATTTAGTAGGTATTAAAAAGGTAATGTTCATTTTTGTGTGTCAGGTGGTTCCTTTGCCAAAACTGATTATTTGTATTGTTTTATTTATGAAATTTTACTGTGTGCTGAAAGCAAGTTTGATCATGTGATTAATGTTGTGAGAGGCAGGAGTACCACCCCCTTGTTCCACTACATTATTACAAGGGGGACTAAGAACAAGGCAGGGGGACCTGCAGGAAATCAGAATATTTAGAAGTATGTAATCTTGTAGACTAGAAGAGAAAGTAGAATAACAGAAATACTAAAAGTACTAGTACTGTACATCTAACCTATAATTTACACCAAGTTACACTTCTGCTACCCCTGCTCTCACCTGGAGGTGCTGGGCTTTGTTAGAGTACTGTGGTTTGTTTCCTGCTGAATCTGTGTTTTTGCTCACAATGCAAAAGCTCAGTTCATTAACTGAGTCTAACTTTTCTCACAGCAGGAAAATCCAGATTATGTCCACTACCAGTCAAAAGTTTTAGAACGCCCCATTTTTTAGTTTTTTATTGAAATTCAAGCAGTTCAGTGTCTCATGGTAATCCGTTGGTTATTTCCTGGACTCCTGATGCAGGGTGGGTTTCACTGTGGGACTTAGGACATTTTAATGAATGCACACGGACACCAGGTTGGGGTACAAGTCTGTCTGTGGTTTAGTGGGAGGCCCAAACAACGACGACCATAACAGCAGACCAACACAGCAGAGCACAGAGTGCTCGATCAGAATAGACCACAACAGACCATGCTGAAATAAAAGCAAAGAACAAATAAACAATTGAAGTTAAAAAAGAAATCAGGGAATTCATTTATGAACCAAAGTAGCCACCTTTGGCAGATATAACAGCTGAACACACTCATGGAATTATTTCGAATATTCTAATATTCTTCAGAAAGTTCTTCCCAGCTCTGCTGCAGAAGTTCCCATGAATGTGTGGCACCTACAGGTTGCTTTGCTTTCACTTTTCTGTCCAGTTCCCTTTACGGGGGTTAAGTCTGCAGACTGTGCTGGTGACTCCCTGATTTCAAGCTTACCATCTTTTTCTTTTTTCCTAAGGTTAGTTCTGGCATAGCTTGGACTTATGTTTTGGGTCATTATCTCGCTGTAGGATGAACTCCTGACCAACTAGGTGCAAACAGAGGGTACTGCATGGTGCTGCAGAGTGCTGTGGTAGCTGTTTTGGATCAGGGTACCTCTCACTCTGTACAAGTGAACCCCAGATCCAGCAAAATAGCCCCAGACCATCACACTTCCTCCTCCATGTTTGACAGTCAAAAAGCCTGAGTAGAGCCATGCCTGCTGTGTTAGACTGGCCTCTGAAGCAACTACAAATCAATGTTTACCCAAAGTGACAGTAATCTGAAGTGTCAAAAGAGATACCCAAATTATGATTCTTTATTTCTAGACTGTCTTTTAGTATTTGCGCTTGAGACATGTGCCAGAATTTCAGATTTCACATCATGTGGTACACCATGAGCAAAGATATATTTTTGCAGATTTTTGCATAAGCAGACCAACTGTCACCACAACATTTTGTAAAGTAGAGTATGAGGGTACAGGGACATTATTCTGTGCTGAGCACTTTAATTTCAAACACTTTAAGAGCATTTTCAAGATTAAGCTTACACACTTTGACACTACTGTCAATGTAGGACTACTTACAGGCAACTAACAGAGTAGGCCTATGTTTATAATCTGGTATTAGTGCTTTTAGTAAAGGCATAAATCCTCCACCACTGTAAACATAATGTGGGGTTACAGGATAAAAGGTGGGTTAACCTCCTCGTTCATCATTTTTAACACGCCTTTAGCAGTTTATGCATTAGTAATAATTAAGTAATAGGCTTAGTAACCTAGAATATAGATTGGCTAGATTATTCTGACAGCAGTCATTCTCTGTGTTATAATATTTATATCAATGATTATTTGAAAACCTGCATTTATAGGGTTGAGCTTTTAAGAAAATGAGTAGTAATGGCATTAAAGAATATTTAAATGTAAACACATTTTTAATGTAATATTTAGAATAAGGGGTGTCAGCTTTTTAAATAGAATATTACACATACAACTAAAAAGAATTAAGACATGACATACTGTAGGCATTACGTCATCTCACCTGGATTAGCTCCATACACCTGTCATGGTCTCCTGTTCTCAACCTTCACAGCTTGTAAACCAGCAAGTTTTCCAAAATATAACAGGAAGTGAGAAAAATAGCATCACTGAGAAGACAGACATGAGACTGAATTTAAAGACAAAAAGACAGAAGGGTGATACTGAGGAGACACAGAGGGAACCAGTAATAGTCCAAATACAAACGGAGACCACTGCTAAGATGAAAAAGGAACTGAGGCTCTAATACTAACTGACAGTTACAATAAACAAAACTAAAAACTAAGAAACTCTGAAACTATCATCACAATCATAAAAACTTGAACACGTCCTAAATCCTCGGAGCATGACAGTACAGTACATACACTGTCATCTTTAAGCTCCAGTTTGTCCAGCTGGTGCAGCAGCACACACTTACATCCTAGTAGCCAATGCCATTTAATCCAAACCTGATTCCACATCTTTTCACATCAATAAACAATGTTAGAAAAGTTGTAATAAATCATTAATCTCATCTAAATGTGGCTTGTGTCTTTTCCACTGTGCCATTTTCTGCACCTTGTTCTGTTTGACTGAGCAGAAAGACTAATGACACTACAGTGGAGGCTCTTCCAAGATGACAATCTTTGATTTCCATGAAATGCAGACATGTACACACAGGTCTGCAAAGCTCTGTACCTGCGGACCACCAAGAGTTCATGTATGAAACTTATCTCTAACTGTGCTTAAAGTCTTGAATGGGCAAATAATGTAGTTCTCTAGACTATGTAAACGTGTGTTTGACTCAGAACTGCTTTTCGAGTCTTACACATCAGCTGTGGTCAGGGAATGCTAATAAAAATAATGACTATAATATGTCTTATTTATAGGCAACTTTCAAAACACCCGAGGACTCTGTATAATAAATGAATAAAAAGCAAGTAAAAAGAGAGAAAAAACAGGTTAACATTTGTCAGTGCAAATGTCATCACAGGTGGAAAGTTAGCTTAAACAGATGGGTTTAAAGTTGGATTTGAAAAGTGGTGGTGAATCAATATGTTTTGATACAGGAAGGTAAAGAATTCCAGAACTGAGGAGCAGACTGACTGAAAGCTCTGAATCCCATGGTGGTGAGATGGACAGAGAGCAAAGCCAGGTGAAAGGAAGATGAGAGAGTGTGAGAGGGAGTAGCAACAGACACACATGGAGGGGCAAGGTTGTGGATTGCCTTCAATTCAGTAGGAGAATTTTGAAGATGATGTGGAATTTAATCGGGAGCCAGTGAAGCTGTAGAGCGGGAGTGATGTGATAGATAGAGGGGATTCTAGTGATAATAAGAGTGGCTGAATTCTGGACCAACTGATCCTCATCGAGGAATTTGTGAGCAAGAACCAAAAAAAAGAAAAAAAGGTAATGATATGTAAATGACAGTATTAACATGACAATGAACAGATAAGGCCATTGTCAGATATTTATTGTGACTGCACATTAATTTCAGAATCCGTTCATAGAGGGAAATTTGACTCATTCTCCAGGAGGAAACATGGTGCTCAGGACTTTCCAGGAAGCCAAGGCACCAGTGAGTGCTTTCATGTTTTGTCAGTCTCCACAGCAGCTGTGCTTATTATGTGGTGTTAACGTCCATTTGGCATGAACACAACAAAACATTTCTTTAACAGAATAAAAGGACTGCTGAAGTTTCAAAATTTAACATTTATGAGTTCATTATGATTCCCAAATTGGTGACGTTCAACTGAATTTCGCAGGGAAGAAATTACACTTAAATGACATATTTCAGTTGTTTGTTGGGGTTTTGAATATGGTCTATTAGGAGACCGTGAGGCAAAGTAGGTGTGAAGGTTGCAGCTTCAAACCACTCTCATGTAAAGCTCCAGTCACACCTTGGCGTTTTAACCAGTGTATGAAAAATTTGGTGACTATGGTGGCATACATGGAATCAGTTACTGGTAAGTTTTATTTAAGTTAAGAGCAGGCTGAAGCACGCTGGTATACGTCATAGGACAGCACGGTTGCTGGAAAATTTTCAGCACGCACAAAATTTTTGACGTATACATCATATGGCTTATAGGTCCCCCATACGCGGGCCATATGTTTTAGGTAAATTATGTGGTCTTTGACACATGTTCACACGTCACTTGTAAGTTACTCATAAGTCAAAATACGTGGAGAAAATGTCTAGTTTACCCAAAAAGTATTTTTAGCCTATGAGTAACATGTTTTGAAACTGTGTGTAACTTATAGAGAACTTATCTCCAACGCATATTGAGATATGTAGATGTGTTTGACGTGTTCCAGATGACCACAGCACTTACTGACCACAGCACTTACAGCTACCGTTCCACCATTTTTCCCTCCTAGATAGTCCATCATCAACTGAAAGTGGTATTATTGCAAAGTGGAAGGGTTTAGGAAGCACGGCAACTCAGCCACCATCTGACATTACCGTCAGCACAAAAACTGTGCACTGAGAGCTTCATGGCATGGCTTTCCATGGCCGAGCAACTGCATGCAAGCCTGACATCAACAAGCACAATGCCAAGCATTGGGACAGTCAAAAAGCCTGAGTAGAGCCGTGCCCATGCCATGAGAGATCGTGAGATAGGCCCTCTCATCCAACATCAGTGTCTGACCTCATTCTTCTGGATGAATGGGCAAAAGTTTCCAAAGACACAAGCCTTCCCAGAAGAGTGGAAGCTGTTCTAGCTGCAAAGGGGGCCCAACTCCATATTAATGCCTCTGGATGTAGAATGAGATGCCACGAAAGCTCTGGTATTTGTAATGTGTAGATGGCCCAATACTTTTGTCCATTTAGCGAATGTTTTGGAACATTCATGAAAACGTCCTGAACTTTTAGTTTAGTTAGAGTGATTCTTTTCTGAAGCACTGGGCTGTAGTCACACGGTGAGTTTTTAAAAACTGAGCTTAAAGAGGTGCTGCAGCACATGAAAAGTGCTGTGAAAAAGCTGGAGAGGCCAGCTATGAAGACTGAACAGTTTGTGTCTGTTGGACAAAAAAGAGAGGGAAAGAACTAGAGCAAACTAAAAAGACAAGACCTTCATGGGCCCCTCATGGCTCCACCCTTGTATCAGGATCAATAAGTAATTAAAGTCAGATAGACTTTAATTGATTATATTTGAACTTTTACTTATGTAGGGTTTTAAATTCTGAACTTTTACTTGTACTGGAAGATGTGTTACTTAGAGAGTTCTGAGGCGTTTCTTTGAAGATGAGGTTGGTGCTTCTACATGCTTTTATGGCTCATGTTTCTAAAGCACTTCTTTATCATGTTAAAACACAACAGTTGAGCATTTGGGAAGTTTACTTTTTTTAGCTGAATAAAATCCAGTTTTGCCTGTTATGATCTGTCTTTGGTTATTCTGGTTTTTAATAAGTTGAGGTTGATGTTCTGTTTTGTTCTAGATTGCGTTTACTGACTCACATTCCCCCTCATGCTCACAGGCCGCCGCTTCACAAGAGGAAGGTGGACCAAACTGTGATCTGACTCACCAAGCAGGGCGAGGGGAGAGGAGTTGTGTGCAGCCTTAACACTTGCATACAGCAGATCTGTTGTCCTCTCACTTTTGGTGGGGCGGCTCACATATTGGGTGAAGATGGTTAAAGTGGGACAGGGGCTAAAATGCTGTGCAGTCCCACATAAAGAGGGACACTTGGTCACCCAGTGCCACACATTCAGCACATGTTGGCTGGACAGTAGAGATGTGGTTCTGAAATAGCTGCAGGTGGATTTTCTTTTAACGTCTCTCTATGTACTGTATTCCATATTAACTTAACAAGTCAACACAAACACAGCAGGATGAACTATTTATACTAGGAAGGATGGACACTTCATCCACACTTCCATACTTTCATATTGCTTATACCAATCGTCCATTTTTGGTGAGTGGATGTGAATTAAAGCCTCAGTTTCCTGTTCTTAGCTGACAGCAGTGGCACACAGTGTGTTCATCTGCTGCTGTGGCCTATTTGCTTCAAAGTGGGATGTGTGGGATTCACAGATAATCTTCTGCTTGCCTTGGTTGTAATGAGGGGTTATTCGAGCTCTTGTTGCCTACCTGTCAGCTGAAAGCAGTCTCATTCTCTTCTGACCTCTGGCATCACCAAGGTATTTTCCCCAGAGAGCAGCTGATCACTAGATATCTTCTCTTTATGGACCATTCTCCATGAACCCTAGATATGGTTTTGTGGGAAAATCCCAGTAAGTCACTTAAATCACCTTTCTACTCCATTCTGATGCTCAATTTAAATTTCACCAGGTCATCTTGCCCTACTTAAATGCACTGAGTTGCTGCCATGGGATTGGCTGATTAGATTGTTGCTCTAATGAGCAGCTGAGCAAGTGTACCTAATGAAGAGGCCACCAAGGGCACACAGCAGTTTGAGAGAGAAGAAATAAATGACAGTGTCTCTGTGGTTGGAGTGAATTATTGCTGCTGAATTGTGTTTTTTTCTGCTTGTTTTAGTTGTTGAGCTGCAGATACAGTCATTACTTACTGTGTGACCAACAGCAGCTGTGACATCACCTCCACTGACCGTTAATGATGACATAGCATTGTAAAGCAAGGAATATTGTCAGTGTACCCTGTAGCTGAGTCCTCACACCACTTTCTGCTCAGCAGGTTTAACAGAGGAAGACACCAAGGATGTAGGAGACAAGGATGAAAGAGAGGAAGATAAAATGCTTTCAGTTATAGCTGGTGTGTCAGTTTCTGCTGGGGTTCTTGTTATTATATTTGCTGTATTTATGTACAAAATATACAAGAAATCCTCAAAAATCAAGAAGTCCTACCAACGCCCTGCTGAAAACAAATGTTAAACAGCTGAGGTTAACGTCTCAGATCTCTTTACTCCTGAGTGATCGTGTGTTCTGCTGTTCCACAAAGTTGAAAATTGAAAAAGGTCATCCAGCATCAGTGATGCGTGCAGCTTTGCTCTTTTCTGACCCTTTGATCACTCATTGATAAGCCTTAAATTTCCTGTTAGCAATAATCTTATAATCACAAAACTGCTGTAAGAGCGAGTCAGCTGATCTCCTCAGGTTACAGTCAAGAGTCGGATTCTGACATCCACCAATAACACAGATGTGGATGCAGGTTTGCAGGGTGGAGACACAAGCCCCGCCCATCACAGGAGTATTGCATCAGAAAGGGCATCCAGTTTAAAATCACTGTCAAATTGCTGATGTGGATTCATCTGCAGTGGCAGCCACTTGGGGAAATACAAGGGAGCAGCTGAAGCTGCATTAGGAGGTGGAGGAGACCAAAACAGAGCTAAAAGAACATAAACATCACCACCCAGTCAGCATTAAGATGTAAAACTCTCTTTTTGCAAAAGCTACAGCCAATCAGAATGGTACTGTCCTGTCCATTTCCTTTATGAAATTAGAAGAAATGTATGTGATTAGGAACAATTCAACATTTTTTACTTCTACAAAAATCTAAATTGCTACATTAGATGTTTCATTGCTATATTCAATGAGATGTGGAAAGTTCGGAGTCAGATACATATCAAAAACTTCACCTGATTTAATTTCAGCTGATCTCACATTTATGATCGTCTCCTCAGGCACCTCTGGACAGTTTTCATTCTGCTGCTGTTTTCACATCTCCTGTCATGTCCTCTTGTGCTCGTGCTGCTGTATCTCATTCAGTGAGCCAAAACATTCATTTTTCAATTGATTTTCTCTTTCAAAGTGACAAAGTGACAGGAAGACAGGAAGACAGAAGGGATTTGTTTTCCTTCTCTATATCCCCACTAAAAACTGTTTTAAAACACAAAAACCATTCTGACAAATACCTAATCTAACTCTGAATGTTGAGCCAAGTCCATCTTAAGTAACGACTGTGAATTAAAGGTGATATCTGGAAATCTAAAGCAGGGCAGTCTGCTGAAGATTAAACATGAACAAATGAAATAGCAGGACATGTGATCATATTAGGAGTAAACAGGACCAACAGTGTATTATTCTTTGGACAGATGCAGTGTTTCTCCATGTCTCCACTTAGTTCATTTTTATATTTTGTGTATAAAGATTATAGGAACAATACTGAGAATTTTTAAAATTTATTATTGTACTTCAGCTGACTGAGATTAATGTTTTTAAATGTTATCAGTTTGATTAATTTAGCACTTTGTTAAATCAAATCAATTTTTATCTCTATTTTAAAATGTTTTGCTTTATTTCAGTTTTTTAAATCCCTTGATTCTTCTGTCTCCTGTTTGTTATAATTCTGTGACACTCTAAAGTTGGATGTTAGAGTGGTTTTGCACACATCTGATTTCATACGAGGAAATAAAACTAGTCCACGACACGTCACATCTTAAAGACAAGACGTTTTTGAGTAGAACGTTTGTTTATTGTTTCTGAAGGTTTTCTCTGTAGTTGTAGGAGGTGAAAATGGGAAATTTATTCACACACAGGGTTACGTAACTCACTTCAGGATGTTTGCATGTATTTTCTTCCTCTCCACTCTCTTGGGGAATCTCTGTAGGGTCAGTAGTAACACTGACCCTAGCCAAATGCAAAACTAGTGAAAAAAAACAGAAAAGATGAGGAGGAAAAACATGTCAGTATCCTCCACCTGTAAAACCATTCCTGTTTTGGGGGTGGTCTCATTGTTGCCCCTCTAGATCACCTGTTTTTGATTTCATTAACACCAAAGCAGCTGAAACTGATAAACAAGCCCCTCTGATACTTAACTGACCACATCAATGTCACACAAGTTTAACTGACTCAATGCTACACTCTGATTAAAAAGGGTTCTTTTAACTTTTTTGAGCTGTGTATATAGATCAAAAACAATGCCAAACTCATGTCCTGCTGGGCTGTGGGGCATTCAGCTCAGCTCAGGGACTTTGAAAGAGAGAAATACAAACTAGCTTGTTTTGTTGTTTTTCATGTTCAAGAAAAAACACAATATTGTAAAAATCACTTAGGAACCACCACGGTTGACCAGCTTATTCATGAAGATAGTTTATGTGATGATGAAGCAAGTTCATTGTATGCTCTGATGGCTGACAGAAAAATCCAGCAGTTGTGAGATCAGCTGCACTGAGTTAAAACAAGTCATGGCAGAGAGATTTTACTAAAAAGTGTGTATGATCACAAAGATTCTGAATGAGCTGTAAATGTGTTCAACTGATTGTCTAATTACAGGAAGTGAACTAGTAAACTTATTTTTTTAATGCAGTTTTTGTTTCGAGAGGAAGAATCAACTCTGGGCAGGTTTCATGTGTGCACTTCCTCTGCAGCTGAAGCAGAGTGTAGTTCATTCTAGTATTTCATCATTTTTATTTTGCTATTCATCAGTGGTATATAAAAGAACAACAAAAACATGTGTCCAGGTCTTTAGGTTGAAGCAGCCAGTAGGTGGCAGCAGATCTCCTCTTCAGCCTGAAAAAGACCTAACTGAGCCTTTGTACTCTTACCAAAAAGCATCTTACCAAAACACACTGAACAATCAAAGATTAAATGAAGCAAGAGAAACATGGCGTGGGGGACAGGGACATGATGATATTCAGTCACAGACAGCAGGCCTAGTTTGGCCTAGTTGATCCCTGAGCTGCGACTGGTTCTGATACACATTTTTTAGTAAAAGTAAAGGTTCCACCTCGGCTCCCCACCCCTCTTCAAGCTGGTAGTCCAGTTGTGGCAGTGAGCTCACCCTCTTCTGCCCACTCAGAACTGTTCTTTGGAGACACCTCTGGGGTGGGATGCTCTGTCCTATGTTCACTCTCCTAGAGCTGTTGCTCCAGTGCATTCAGATTATTAATCATCCCTTCTCTGTGGGGCTCAGACTATAGTGGCCCAGCCAAACAAGGTCATAACTTATACACAGTGAACTTTGAACAAAAACATAGATCTGGTACTCTAAGAAAATACATGATGTTCCAAAACAAGGTCAATTATGGTGGCACAGAATGGGTTTCAGAGTGTGAGCAACACAGAGGAAAGATGCCTGATGTCCAGATCCAAAATTAATCCTAACACACACACACAGTCGCCAGATCTAAACCCTGTCATGCTGGTTTTGCATGAACTGGACAGAAGAGTGAAGGCAAATCAACCTACAAGTGCCACATATTTATGGAAACTTCTGCAGCAGAGTTGGGAAGAACCTGCTGAAGAATATTTGATTTCCATTGTAGAAAGAATGTCACGAGCCTACTTTAATGAGTCAACAGTTTAGAGCACATTTTGGTTTATTCCATGAGTTCTTTTTGACCTTCAGTAGCTTGTTTGTTCTATGCTTTCATTTCAGAGAACAATGAGACATTGAACTTCTCGAATTTCAATAAAAACTGAAAAACTGGGGTGTTCTAAAACTTTTGACCGGTAGTGTATATATCGATGGATGGATAGATAAACTTTACTGATATACCACATACAGGATAGATTCATTTAACCTGGCTTTACAATACCTCACATAAAGATTCTGACGTAATACTTGCATCATTATGCTTACAGGTCCCCTGGTATGTAGCCCACATGCAATAGCACAGTAGGACTGCTATACATCGAATGACCAGCAGATGTCAGTACTCCCAAATGAGCTGTTAAATGGGACTTCATGTAATCAGCCTTGTGGGGAAGCAATTAACCGATAAGCTTTGACACACTGACGGGGCTTCGTCACACCCTCACTACCACGCTGGAATTCAGACTCTAGCAACGCCCCTGGAGCCAACACAACCACCTTCACTGTAGTTTTTTCATGGATGTTCCATCACCTTCTGAGGTCTCTTCAAGTCAAGAGTCACATCTTTTACATGTAACAACCTTCTGTGCTTTGCGCCACACTGAAATAATTTAAAAAGAAGCTCAAAGCAAATGGAACATGTAAAATCCGCACAGTAATAAAACAATAGAGAAATTCTTGATATTTCACTTTCTTTCAGTTGTTTTTTTCTATACTGGGAAACATGAAATATCAAAAATTCAGGCATAATCCTGTTCTAGTGAAGACTAAATATCAGCTGGATAAAAAAATCACAAAATGTAACAAAGGGAAGGGTGTGCCTGTGGAACTCATTTGTTTATGATTCACTGTCCATTCTCCTAAGTCACAGAAAAGGAATTCGTGTCATGATGATCAGCAAAAGGAAAACTGATACATTATCTTTAGGCCTTTAGTGCAGCAGTCTCTCTCTGTGTTTCTCACCTGTTGTTGCCTGGAGACGTCTTCAGAGGGTTGTCACGGTCCTTGGAACTGGATCAACAGGACCCCAGCGAAACTAGACCTGCACAAACATGATCACCTGAAACAAAGTCTGACTCATTCTAACAGCAAAACTCTGTTGGTAAATAAATCCAGTCAGCAGATTTGTGTCATTTTGTTTATAAAAATCATTTGCAATCAAGTTGCACTTCTTTAAATTGCCCACAAATTTTTATTGATTCTTGCACATAAACTAAATAATATTTTAAGTAATAAATATTAGAGTTTAATATTTTTGCATTAAACTTTATTCCTTTCATCTTGCCTTACTGTCATGGTTTGCAAAACAAACAAACCGCTTTATTGATCCCCAGCTGGGGAAATTCAAATAGCCTACAAACACATGAACGATTACAGGTAGCATGTGGTGAGGGAGGTCAGGAAGCAAGGCTGCCATTTCAGGTGCCAGGGAGCAATGTGGGGGTTTGTTGCCTTGCTCAAGGGTACCTTGGCAATGCTCAGGGGGTGACATCTTTTGGCCTCTGGTCCATCTCCACATGTTGGGTCAAGGGCAGGGTCTTGGATGGCG
>VUQH01037368.1:10159-22031 GCA_015106775.1 Etroplus canarensis | reverse complement strand
CAACTACTGACAACCATATGATTTACTTGTCATATATATACCTTCAGCTGCTCTCTTGTATTCCCCCCAGGGGGTTGCCACAGCCGATTAATTCACATTGATAATTCGCCAGAGGTTTTATGTTTAATGCCTTTCCTGATGCAACCCTCCATGGCAAGAGGGGCTTGTGTCCCCACCTGGAATCAAACCAGGGACCTTTTGAATGTGATGCAAATGTGTAAAGTATTACACTACAGGGACCCTGATAAAAAGAGGTATACAGTGGATGTAGAAAGTGAACACGCCTGGTGAAATACCAGGTTTTTCTGATGTACATTTCAAAACTTTTACAAATTTAATGTGACCTGTAAAATATACAATTTATTTGAAAAAGAAACATAAATATGTTAGGGTCTAACATAATTGTTAAAGTACTGAGTTATTCCTTAAAAACTTTAACCTGGGTGGCACATTAAGTCTCAAAAAGTGTCTAACATCAGAAGTGAGTCATGTGAGGTGTCCATCAACTCAGAACCATATGGAAATATGCCTTACCTACCCTATGGAGACACTATATGATTTATTTGCTAAAAATTCCCAAATGTCTTTCTCAAACACTGAATTGACAGAAATATTGGGCCACTCCCCCCAGTCATTGAATTCCAGTATTTTATTCAGTCCCATTCCCTCAGGTGAATAAAAACAAGCATGTAGCCATGCAGTCTATTTTTACAAACATTTGTGGAAGAATGGGTTGTTCTAAAGAGCTCATTGAATTCCAGTGTGATAGTGTAATAGGATGTTATTTTTGAAATGTTCTTCCCTCCGAGACAGTCCAGGATCAACTGTGTTTTCTCAGGATGTCTGGAGCAAGCCAGTTTCATTTGGCACCAGATACAGGCTGCCAAGAAAGAAGGTAGAAACCTTCATGTGTTTTTTTTTAAGACCTCGCCAGCGCCTTTGGATCAGTCTCTCACAAGCTCTAGTGGACGGCCATCAACTACTTCAGTGTACCAAACCACACCACAGAACTGGTCAAGAGCTACTTTCAGGATCTCCAGCTTTGTGTAACAGTTCAGAATAACACCACCACCTGGCAGCATCTTGAAATCGGCATCATGGCAGGCTGCACAATTTCCCCTCTGGCATTCGTCATGGCAATGCAGCTGATCATACGGGCATCTCGTTGGGTAGTGGGAGGCGAGAGAACCGAGAGTGGCTTGCGTCTTCCGCCAAACAGATCCTACATGGACGATATGACCATCATTACAACAACAAAACCATGCACTAGACGCTTGCTGCAAAAGCTTCAGGAAAACATCCACTGGGCGCGAATGGAGTTCAAATCAAGTACACAGCAGGTGAGTGTTTCCACATTGGTGATGAGCCAATACCAACAGTCCTAGAAAAGCACATCAAGAGTCTCCAACAATAGTATAGTGGAGACCTCAAAGACACCCAGCAACTTGGAAAAACTCTGGCAAGACACGGCTAACGGCCTCAGGCAGCTCAACAACACTGCATTAGATGGGAAACTGAAGCTATGGTGTTTCCAATTTAAGTTGTTACCCAGACTCCTGTAGCCATTGACCATGTACGAGGTCTCGCTAAGCCATGCCAACAGACTGAAAAGGTTGATGAACACCCATGTGAGGAAGTGGCTCGGACTCCCCAGATGCCTCAGCGGCATTGGACCCTGCAGTGACCGAGTCCTGTCACTGCCAATTTCAGGTCTGGTCAAAGAGTTCAAGTGTGCCAAGGTGAGGCTGGACATGTCCCTCACTGACTCCCGGGACCCCATAGAGAGAGGCACCGCTCCTACCCTAGCAACAGGGAAGAAGTGGACTCCAGCCATAGCTGTGCTACAGGCTAAATCTGCCCTTCTCCATCGTGACGTAGCGGGACACGTCTAACAAGGCAGAGGAAGCCTGGGCTTTGGAACTACACCACCTTTCTGGTAAAAGGCATCTGCAACCAATCGTCGAGCCATGGTGGTTGAGGAGGTGCGCCGGCAGGAGGAAGCAGCTAAACGTTCCGAAGTCGTGGCACAAGCCAAACAGGGCCACTGCACAAGGTGAGAGGGTGTCGAGAAGAGAGAGATTCCATGCTCCAGAGTTCACTCCATGTAATCTAACACACTGAGCTTCATCGTCCGAGCCACGTATGATGTCCTGCCCTTTCCCACAAACCTGCAGCTATAGCTTGGAAAGGACCCATCCTGCCCCCTGTGTACAACTCCAGCAACACTTAAGCACATCTTGGTTGGTTGTGGGACCAGCCTCATACAAGGCCGATACAGCTGTAGACACAATCAGGTCCTCAGGTGTCTAGCAGGAAAAATTGAGCACAAGAGGGTATCCACCAACAACCAGAATGTACACCGACATCTACCATTATTTGTTCGGGAAGGGGACAAGCTGAGGTCTAGCCTCACAAATTATGATCTGGGTCCACTCTGGCAGATGCGGGTTGACTTAGACCAGAGGCTCACTTTCCCTCCGGAGATTGCAATGACCACCTTGCGACCAGACCTGGTCCTCTGGTCTACTTCCTGCCAGCTTGCCTACATCATTGAGCTGACAGTTCCCTGGGAGGATGCCATCAAGGAAGCATACCAACATAAGAAGTTGTGATACTCAAACTTAGCAGGTGAGGCAGAAGACAGAGCCTGGAGGATTAAGGTGCACCGGGTGGAGGTGGAGTGTAGAGGCTTTGTAGCCAGTTCAACCGCAAAGCTCCTTAGGGAGGTTGGAATTAGGGGAAAGGCTCACAGACAGGCCATTAAGGAGCTGGCTAAAACCGCCGAGCGGTCAAGCCAGTGGCTGTGGATGAAGAGGAGTGACACCATCTGGGCTGCTAAGGTGAACAGCTAACCACGGGACACACACTCAGACTTGATCAACCTATGGTGGGCCTGCCACAGCAGAGGGTGTATTGTGATAAATGGTCAAAACAACCTGTGATGCTGAGGTACACAACTGACAATGTGTCCTGGTGGGAAAGCCTTATAGCAGCCATTCTCAAGAGCTCCCCATGTGCTAAGTGGTGCAAACACTAGGGATTGTAACAGCTAGTCCTTTCAACAAACCACTGGACTTGTGGAAATGTGTTCTTTGAAATGACGCATCATGCTTCACTGTCTGGTAGTCTGATGGACACATCTGGATTTAACGAGTAACAGGAGAATATTACCTGCCTGACTGCATCAGGCAAGCTGTAAAATTTGATGGAGGAGGAATAATGTTATGGGTCCTGGGTCCTTTAGTTGTGAAGGCCGATCTTAAGAAGACTTTTTAGACAATTCTGTGCTTCCAGTGCAAAAAGTAAGGTCCATTTAAAAAAAAAAGGTTGGATGAGTTTGGTTGAACTCGACTGGTCCACACAGAACCCTGACCTCAACCCCATCCAACACCTTTGGGATGAATTTGAACGGAGAAAACAAACCAAGCCCTCTTGTCCAAAATCCATGTATGACCTCACAATTACTCATCTGAATGAATGGACCAAAATTCCTTCAGATGCATTCTAAAATCTTTAGAAAAGCCTTCCCAGAAGAGCGGAAGCTGTTAACTCCATATTAATGTCTATGGATTTAGAATGGGATATCAGAAAAGCTCCTATAGGAGTAATGTGTAAGTGGTCGAATACTTTTGTCCATATAGCATATTACTGACCAATTGATCAAATATCCAGAAATGCACACAAGGCTCAGTTTCATGAGGCATGTATTCACCCATCTCACTCCTAACTCATTACATTTTTAACCCAAACAACAATCTTTTAATAAACCTGGTAAAGTTAGTAGTTGTGGTGCTAAACCTAATGTTGAGGGTCTGTGGCCTACAAGCCTACTTGCACATGCTGGTTACAATTTACTGGTGATTGTTGTATTAAAATGTTATAAGGTAGAGTTATTCTTTATGTCTAAATATGTCCCCTAGAATTCCCTCTGACTTTTTTGAGTAATACTGATTTATGCGAGAAAATGAAAAAAACAAAAATTTGGTATCTTGGTCTCATGCAAATAATTTCTAAATGTTTTATACATCTTCAGTAGTTTCATGTTAACAATCTATATTTTTTATTCATCTAGTATTATATAAAGTCTTCTGTACAGCAATTAGTAAGTGCAATTGTTGTGAATGTTTTCCAATGTAGTGCCATACTGTGCAACAAGCAGTAAAAAAAGTATAATAATTTACTGTGAAATGTGCTGAAGTAGAATTATTATTGAAGCAAAGTAAGTGCATACTGCAAATCTATGTTTGTACTGGAGCAACTGGTATATTTAAGCACTTTGTATGCATTTTAAATAGAAACAGAAAAAGGAAAAAAAATTAAATAAATAAAACACAAATGGTTTTGCAATATGTGCTGTCATACAGCATTAGGGTAAATATGTGTGCTTTTGTCATCAGCACAGTCTAATCTAATAATAATAATAATAATAATTCAGTTCAAGGTTCAAAATGTGCATTAAACCTGCACCTTTTCATATGTAGCACCTCAAATCATTTGCTCTGCCAGGACCCTGTTAGACTCCACGTATAAACTTTCAAGAGATTACTACTACATCTTAAAAGTATATTCCAACTTAAAAATCTCAATTACGAACTTGGGTAAAATTCAGCAGCTCTCCAGAATCAAATTGAAAATCACAGCCACAGTCTGCCGTGTTTTCATTTGTCAGGACCAGACCGCCAGACTTATAAATCAAGCATACTGAGACAAATATGTTTTCTTTTGATAAGTTGAATTTCACTTCTGCTGCCAGCCGCTGCTCACTCATTGTAGCTCAAGCTGAAGGTTTTAAGCCGCCGTACGTGAGCCGCATGGCTAAACGTCTGCTGGCTTTGAAACAAACAGCCTGCAAACGCTTTAAGTATATTATCAGCCAAGTTCTTTTAGGAACGTATTGCTAAAGCAGCTTACCATTTAATTAATGTAACTTCAGCGAGATTACACCCGGCCCAGCCTTGTAAGCAGAGGCAGAGTCTTATTGACCTCCTATGCAAGAGCTTAAAGACACAAGAATGGCGTTTTTACTCAACTTTGATGGGATAACTAGTATAATCTTTCACAGGAATGGGAGGAATAAAGTGTTTTAAACAAAATACCCTTCCAAACTGTGAGTGGGCCCGTGTGACACTCAAGTGCTGCACTGTGACACAGAAACTTTGTTATTTTATCAACCTTGACTTTTTAAAGTCTCCTTTATTTTTCAACCGGGCTGACAACAAGGAATGAATTTAACCTGTTTAACTGTGAAAGGGCCCAGAAAAATGCAGCACGAGGAAGCTTTTTGTCAGTATCTATCTGTCCTGTTTACTGAATTTGTTTCTGGATGGATAAATTACAATTTAAATATGAGCCTGGGCTTATTTATATTCACTATATATAATTTAATCTAATTATAATACAATTTAAAGTAGATGTAAGTGCTTATTAACAAATTTGTCAGGGAGAAGGCTGTGTAGCCTCCTGCTGAACCTGGACGCTGATGTATAAATAGGAACTGAGTCATAATAAAAAGTGAAATTAATATTATCCAAATCCCCCATAGCCTAATGGATTAGAAACAATAAATAAATATTTAAATTCTGTTTTTGAAAAAATGTTTTAAAAAATGGAAACTGTACCAAAATATGTGTTTAAATTTATATTGTGAATAAATCCATTAATTACGTATCTACACACTCACTTCAAAATCAACAGTATATGATACCAAAGAATCTAAAGCAGAGATGCCAGACACATGGCATGTGGGCTAGAACTGGCCAGCAAAGGGTCCAGGCGAGCCCAGATGGGTAGCTTAGGAAAAATTTTAAATTTCAAAGCGGAATAAATTTTGGAACTTAAATAATTGTATTTTCATCAGTTTCGCTGACAAAATTTTACTGACAGACAAACAAACTTTGGCTTCTTAAGGACGTAAATTTTTCTGTTTTAAGCTTATTTTAACTTAGTTATTATTACATGTTTATGTTTCTGTGCGCTTCTGTGGTGCTGCTGTAAAGCTTAAGTCTTATTTTATCTTGTATGCCAACATTAGAAATCTTGAAAAAAGTAGTCGTATTTAAATTGTTATAATTAAAATTACAGGATGAAGTCCTTTATTTTTGACAGTGTGAACCCAGTGAGGCGTGCAGATGGATTTCTTTGATTTGCTACAGCAGCATTTCTTTACAGTGGTGGATAAACTGAGACATATTTGTTGAAATTGCACTCCTCGATCTCACTGATTGAACGTGTAGTTTTTACGTGTTTACAAAGAATATAAGGGGAACAATGTGGGGGTCTTTTTTCTTTGTAAGTTTTTAGGCAATAGCTTTACTTAAGATAAAATTGAGTTGTATGTAGCCCAGTGACTTTGACATTTAATCTATAACCTTAAATCAAGTTTAATTTCAGTTCTCATTTATATATTTAAAAAAAAATCTAAAAATAATAACCCTTACACTCCTTGACCAGGCCTGTATAACATCCCAGATGTTACTTAGCACTCACACACACGCACACACCCTTTTCTCCTTTTTTTGGGGTTTTTCGGTGTCGCCCTTTCAAACATTCTTTAACAGTGGGATAAAGGGGACGGGGGGGGATTGGGGGAGATTAGGCTACGGGATCCTCCAGGCATTGTCTGAGAATCTGCAGATAAAAAAAAAAGAAAAAGAGAGGGGGAAAAAAGAAAACGCACTGGTTTAGTTCTGATTTGGTGGAATGGGGGCAGGGATGGAGGGAGGCTGGGATGAGAAGGGAGGAGGAAGGGTGGCGTTTGCAGATTTCAGGGGCAGGTGGTGGTGTTGTTGTTCGTTGGCCGGGTGGCATTTGGGGTTTCATAATAAAAGGGCTCGCATATCTGGAAGCGATGTGCGGCTTCCTGTTTTTAGCAGAGAGAGAGCGGTTTCTTGTTTAGTTTGCACGATTGTGGCGGGTTCCCTGATCAGAGATTAATAATCTCATTTCTCATGATTATTAATCTCTGTATAAAAATAAAAAAATCTACATTTTGATTATTTTCAACTACGGTTGACTTGTTGTTCTGAAATTTTGCATTTCATTATGGTTTAAGTACCCTCCTTCCTTGTCAATAGACAGCAGTAGTGCAGATGGTATGCATTTCTTAAAGGACTGTTGTTTATTTTCCATTATATTTTTTTACAGAGGTCCGAAATATTTGCTTTATTTTTGAGACTTAGATAAGAGGATTAATACTGATTTTAGGCAGCCATTAGCCTAGATAGCATAACAACTGGAAACCAGGGGAGATGACAGCCTCGCTCTCTACAAAGGAACCAGAATCAGCACCTCTACAGCCCACTGATTAGCATGTTATAAAAGAGCTATTAAAAGACACATATGCTTATGTAATGCATAACTAATGAATGAATCATAACATTACATTTTCACAACCTTATTTTAGTAGTTAGCACTTAATTGACCTCCAAGTAATCACTAATTTATTGATACTTCATGCTTGTAGTGATATTAATCATATGCATCAATTCATGCAATAAATCATAAATGTAAACAATGTAAAGAGTAGATATGAGGCCATGAAAGACTACAAATATACACAGATTGTTTACTAAATTTGCCTGATTAGGCATAACATTACAACCACTGACAGGTGACGTGAATAACACTGAATATTCCTTCATCATGGCACCTGTTAGTGGGTGAGATTTATTAAGGAACAAATGAACAGCTTGTTCTCAAAGTTGATAGAAGCAGGAAAAATGGGCAAGCGTAAGGATTTGAGTGAGTTTGATGAGGACCAAACTGCAATGGCTAGACAACTGGTTCAGAGCATCTCCAAAACTGCAGCTCTTGTGGGGTCAGTGGTCTGCAGAGGTCAGTATCTATCAGAAGTGTTCCAAGGAAGGAACAGTGGTGAACCAGCAGAGTCCATGCCTCAAGTGGTCAGGGTCATTTTGGAAGCCAAAGGGGGACCACCACGATATTACAGGAGGTGGTCATAATGATATGCCTGATCAGTATGGAGCTGCATAACACTTGATCACAGTGGAATGTGATTTAAACTTGACAGATCTGTAAATGAAACAAGTATACAATATAGAACAGACACTGTGACAGTGTGGATCATTTTAATTCCCTTTAAGCTATTAAAATGTTTTCATACGCTTCTCGTCTGAAATTGTTTTCACTGATGTTTGAAATCAGATTGAAAGAGCCTCGTGAAGTCTAGAGGACTGCACGGTTATCAGCTCATGTCTACATGTATTGATGAACCTTTTAGCACTGCTCAGAGGTTAAAGTGATTCATCAGCTCCCTGGAGGTTCCTGTGAATGAAGCTAACTGAACCACTCATTTTTAATTTCCCACCCAAAGTGAATAAAGAGATATAAAAAACACAAACGTATTCATTTTTCACAGAAATAGTTGTATTAGGTGATTGAATATTCTTAATATGGCCTTAGCATCCCTCACCTTTTAAAAACCCAGTCATGAAGAGAAGTCCACCCTCGGTTCTTTGCAAAGCAGATCTCAATTTTGCAGCCAGACATGTTAAACTTAGGCTGAAGCGAGTTCAGAGAAATGTTTCACTTTCAGCAGAACAACTTGAATGTCTGACTATGAAATGAGTGTTATTAGTAAATGCTCAGAAGAACCTATAAAATTTCCTAAAGCTGCTAGCCGACCATGCTGACACCTCACCTGTGAGTACTTTAGTTGTGTTTTTTCAGCCCTGATGGATCAGCAGGTGGTTGTCGGCTGCTTGTCAGCAGCCTGTTGTACTTTCCATTCAGATGATCATATCAGTTAATGAGCACAGCCTGAATCCCTCTCACCCATGTGAGATAAAAACCTGTTTATCTTTAAATTGTTATTTCTTTTGCAAAACAGCTGATTTTGTTTTATAGTTGAACTGGAGATGTCTGAATTCAGAGGAGACTGATGCACCTGTGCATGGCATTGTTCTTTATAATAATGATTTTTTAACTGTAAAAACCACTTTTACAGAAATTAAATGCTGTGATACATTGAACATTACGTTAACATACGAATTCAACTGGCTGAACTCAAGACACCGAGACTCAGAAAAACCAGTCACCACTCAGAAAATCTCCAGTAAATTTCATTTTAAATTTTACTGAAGCAAATTGACGTGAAACAGCAAAATAATTAAAACAAAAAAAAATATTTTGCAAAGTTTTTATTGTGAACAGTGAAGATTTTGTACAGTTAATAGACACTGTTTAAATTCCTTTAAATGTGTTTTATAATTTCAAAATGTTACTGATGAGCTGAAATCCATCCTCTCTGATGGAATCTCTCTCCTTTCTCCTTGTGCTAATGGAGTTAGTTCAGCCATTAGCAAAGCAGATTGATTCATTACGCTAATGTGAGTCTAACCCTGTTGGCCCTGTTGAAATGCGTGCAATATGACACTCCTCAAATTTGTTCTAACACATGCCCTGGGGAGCCAAACAGAGCCGCTGCTAATGGGGGAGGTGGAGCCAATTATGCAGAGAAGAGCTGACTGTCAACAGATATTAGGACGATATCTGCTCTGTGTGCTATCAGCCGGCCCAGCACACTCATTCACAGCAATCTCACTGCGTCTATTCACGCCGCTCTGCTCGATATGGAGAAGGTGTAGAAACATCACTCTCAACTGATAAGTAGAGTATTCTTTTGGGAAGAAGTACTTCAAGCACATCCATCAGTATTTTTTAAAATTAGGTGGTGATTCTGTGTGCAAAAACCTTTGGTTTTATCAACTGTATACCTTTATGAAGCTCTACATGTGCATATATGTCAATTTATTTATTGGCACATACAGTTTTTGGACATTTTCCTTTTAAAAAATTAAAATAAGAGCGCATGTGATTTGCGCCATGTGCCATGTGATCACATTTACCATAATGTGATTTGTAACACTCCTCATTAAAGACAAGAATTTTGTATACGATTATTTGGATTTGGAGCTGTGAGGGACTGCAATAAAGGTAATTTAGACAAATGCACAGGTCAAAATTAAATTCTAAAGAATGTAACATTTCAGTGATTTTTATTTTAAAAACTGAAAAAGACATTTCTCACTATGGTCGGTGGCTTTTGCATGTCTTTTTACATGGCATGTCTGCAAAAACTGTAAACAGCCACAACCATGGTTCAATTAGACAATGTCTTACACAACAAGAGCTATTGATCACATGGTGGTGCAGTGGTTAGCACTGCTGCCTCACAGCAAGAGGGTCCAGGTTCAAATCCAGCAGCTGCCTAACCTAAGAGTTTGTATGCTCCCTCTGGGTGCTCCAGCTTCCTCCCAAAGACATACAAATGGGGTCAGTTTAACTAGTGATTCTAAACTGAGTGTAAGTGTGAATCTGTGACTGATTGGTGACCTGTCCAGGGCATACCCTACTTTTCACCCTATAGCAGCTGGGATAGGCTCCAGTGCCCCCTGCAACCCTGAATTGGATAAGCAGAAGAAAATGAATTACTGCAGTAAAGAAAGCAATCGCATGATTGATTGACTAACAAGCTACACTATATGGACAAAAGTATTGGGCTGCCTACAAACAGCACCCTTAGGTGCTTTATGACATCCCATTATACATCCAGAGGCATATTCCTCCATAGGCACAGTAAGCTGTGACTCAGGAGGTAGAGTGGGTCTTCCATTACATCTCATCTTGGAAGGTCGGTGGTTTGATCACCTGCTTTTCCCCGTCCACATGCTGTTATGTCTTTGGGCAAAATACCGAGCCCCAAATTGCTGCAGATGCGTCCATCGGGGTGAGAGTTTAAGTGTGTGTGTGTGAAAGTTAGAACTAACTAAAGGCATAGAATAAAGCACCGTGTGAATGAGGTTTGTAGTAAAAAGTGCTTTAGAAAGCTTTCTACAAATTTGTGGAGTGTACCTATGAGAATTTTTGTCCTTTCCTACAGAAGAGCATTTTGTGATGATGGACGAAATACAATAACTCGCAATCTCTGTTCTTGTTCATTTCAAAGGTCTTGGATTGGGTTGAGGTCTGGGCTCTGTGCAGGCCAGTCAAATTATTTCACACCAAACTTTGTGCCCTGGGGCAGTCATGCTAGAAAAGAAAAGTTCTTTCGCCAAACTGTTCCCACAAAGTTGGAAGCATAAAATTGTCTAAAATACCTGGGTAAGCTGCTTTCCCTGCAGTGGAACTGATGGACACAGACTAACCTGAGAAAAACAACCCCACAGCATTACCCCTTCTCCACCAAGCTTTATTGCTGGCACAGAGCAGTTAGGAAAGCAACTTTCTCCTGACATTTGCTAAACTCAGATTCATCCATCAGGCTGCCAGATAGAGAATCATGACTGTCATTCCACATGACACATTATCACTGCTCCAGAGTCCAGTGGCAGTGTGTTTTACACCACTCCATCCAACACTTAGCATTGTGCTCAGTGATGTAAGACTTAGATTTAGCTGCTCAGCCATGGAAACCAAAGTCATGAAGCTCCCGACCTAATGTGCTAATGTTAATGCAGCTCTGGAATTACTGAGTCAGTAAAGCATTGGCCACTTTTACACACTATGCCTTAGCACTCAGCAATCGCTCTCTGTAACTTAACATGGTCTTTCACTTCATTGCTGCATTTCTGTGGTTCCTAAACACTTCCACTTCACAATATTACCGATTGCAGTTTATCATGGAATAGCTACATGGAAAGAAACGTCACCGACTAACTTGTTGCAATGGTGACATCCTACTATTATTATTATTATTATTATCAGTGAGCTCTTTAGAATGACCCATTCTTTCACTCATTTTCGTAAAGGCAGACTGCATGGCTAGCTGCTTGATTTTATACACCTGTGGCAATGGAATTGAATGAAACACCTGATTTCAATGATTAAGAGGTGTGGCCCAATACTTGTATGC
>VUQH01037368.1:0-10095 GCA_015106775.1 Etroplus canarensis | reverse complement strand
GTCCAATTCAGGGTCGCAGGGGGTGCTGGAGCCTATCCCAGTTATCATAGGGCGAAAGGCAGGGTACACTCTGGGCAGGTTGCCAGTCTGTCGCAGAAGGATATAGAGCCAAAATTCAAGAAGAGTATCGAGTAGATGGCAAGGTAAAGGACTGTTTTTCAATCAAGACTAGACATCTATAATGGATGGAGTCTTTTTAAACATCCATCACCAATTATTTCAGGCAGGGATCCAGCCAGGGTCTTCTACAGAATCATCATCAACAAAAGTGGTGCCACGTTCAACAAGCTGGACGTGCGCGAGGCAGCCATCTGGTTATTAACATTTACAGGTATATTCTTCATGCAAACAGTCCTGTGAAACAGTACTATGAGTACTGAGCAAAGTGTTAACCATATACTTGCCCACATTACCAATCAGATTCATAACTTGTGCCGAGGACAGTGGTCATCTAAAAACTGACCTGCATCAAAACTCTGTGGTCTGTCTTCTACCACTTATCTAGGTTGAGGTCACAGGTAAGCAGTCTAAGCAGAGATGCCCAGAGCTTTTTCTCCTCAGACCCTTCCTCCAGCTTTTCTGGGGGGACACCAAGGCATCCCCAAGCATTCAAAACATATCTTTCCAACATGGCATTGTGCTCGGTGATGTAAGATCTACCCTGGGGCTCCTTCCCAGTTGGACATGCCTGAACCACCTCACCTAAGAGGCGTCCAGGAGGCATCCTGACCAGATGCCGAAACCACCTCAACTGGCTCCTTTTGATGTGGAGGAGTAGCTGCTCTACTCTGAGCCACTTCCGAATGGCAGAGCTCCCAACTCTATCTCAAAGGCTGAGCACGGACACCCTTCAGATGGAACCTATTTCTGCCGCTTCCATCTGCAGTCTCATTCTTTCAGTCACTACCCAGAGCTCATAACCATAGGTGAGGGCAGGAACATGCTTGATGGTGTAAAGCATAATTACAAAAAAAGTCAAGGTAGAAACAAATATGACGATTCAATTTAATTCATTCAATGCCTTGAACCCTTCCCGGGGTAGAGGCCGCCTGTGAGTGACCTCCAGAGAGCTCTGTCCTGTGCCTTCGCCTCCAGTTGTCTCCAGGTGATGCCCAGCCTGTAAGAGCTGAGGTAAACCAAACTCCTGATACAAGTTTAGAGACTCGTCAGTTCACTAGAAATAAAGCAGTGCAAGAAAAATCCCTTTTACACCCTCCTCTATACTTCCCCTCAGGTGTGCTTCCTCTGGGTTTTACTTCCAAATGAAGTTCAGGAAATTTGGAAAAACTGTTGGCTTGTTCCTAGTATGTCTGGCCTTATGACCATGTATTAGTAGCCTAAAGCTACAAATCAAGACCCAGGTCATAATAAAGTGGGTTCATCTTAAGTTAGGGAGAATATACACCTGTCTGTGAATTAATCTGTACTACAAAACAAGTAGAACCTTTAATTTAAAAGCTGGTGTGCACCTTTTGTTCATGGAATTATTAAATTGAAAAGACCTCATGGAGCAAATGCAAGTGTTTGGTCAAAGGCTTACAGTCATTTCCCACCAAGTGACTGGAAAAGAGATAACATGAGGGAAAATGTCTGCACATACAGCAACTACATCCTTTTAGCTAGATGCTTAGTCACTGATATGAGTTCATCATGAGGAGCGTGATATTTGATGTGGAAACAAACCTTGGATTAGACAAACCACAGATTGTTCTTGGTTTTATCTTCTGTCTGTAGGGAAATGGCGTCCGCAGCAGGCGGAGATAAGGCCTGTTCTTGTGGATGTGGGGGTGGGTGGTCTTTATTTACCTGTAACCGAAGGGGATTTCAGCTCCCTGCAGGTCACTGCTTTACATTGAGTCCCCCTGCTGCTTTGTCAACACTCACTCCAAACACTGCGGAGTCAACAGCCTTGTGCACAAGAGCCTGATGAACATATGGTCACCCGCTCCTCATGCGCGCTCTCACACAAACAATGACAGCCATCAAAATGTGGTGAACTGAGCTCAAAGTTTGCCAGGCAGATTGTAAGCAGTGGCTGTGACTTACGATCAGGGTGGTGTATGACTACGTGACGGTACTGCGCTTAAAGAGAAGTCCACGATTGTTCGATAGTCTGTATTACGGTTTCTAGCCTACATGAATATATGTTATACTGCAAGCTCCCTATAAAGGCTTGGTTTTCTAAAACAGCTACATGCCTAGCTTTTAGGAAACATGACTCAAATAGGCAGCAATACTGAATTTGTTTGGGTCTCTTTTCAGCTGAGGATTAATCCACAAGTGGCACTTGATTTACTGTAGTATTTACAGCAGCATTACGCTGTATGTTGGACTGAGTCAAAAAATCACACCTGCCTTTTTTCTAATAAAGTATCATTTCAACCTCATTAATTGGTTTTGAGTGTAATTATTTTGGCTGGATTTCTATGCCGAGCAGCGAGGGCATCAAACTATCAGTTGACAAAAATTGCACGTTCTGGTGATTGTCTTTTGTTGAACAGCTTTCACGGTTTAACAAAAATAATTTCCAAATGTAAAACCCATCCTCCATCTATGTTTAATCCCTGAAATTTCAGGAGAATCTGAGGAAACGAGCACCAAGCTACATGCCAAAATGGCAGGTAAACCACTTCAGCAGGTCGCTCCTAATCGCAGAGGCGCCACCCGGCTCCAAAAGCCCATTTGTGAATTTTTGGCCGAGTATTTCCTGCCCTGTTTGTTCATTTGTGTCAACGAACGGGAGGGAGGGAGTCAGTGTCCATATTGCCGTACATCTGCTGTTTTTAGTGGCGTGGCAAGGCCTGGCTGCCACGCTACGCAGGTGCTGCTCCTTCCCCCCTGAAGGCCAGATTCTTCTATAGCCATGTGCTGCCTGAGCAAACTGCGCTTCTGAGCAGGCCTGTCCCATCGCTGACTGGCCACTGCCCTAGCAACATGCATTGTTGCTCTATGCAAATCCGCTCACACTGGGACAGAGGCTCGGGGAGGGGGTATCCTCAGCTCAGGAGCCGGGATAGAGAACGGAGGCCGGCCAATAAATGAAAGTTTGCCTTAAATCCTTGGGATAATAGAGGCAGAGGTTGGGGCCGAGCTTCCAAGCCGAGATAAACAGAGGGATTACTCCTCGGTTTTGCATCACTCACTCTCCTCTGGGTGGCCCTTAACCGTCAGGAAAGCAAAGAGGGGAGAGGGGGTGGCGAGAGAAGAAAAAATGTTTAACGCATGGACATTCACACAGCACATAGGGGGAAAGGAGTGAGCCTAATTCCATCAAAGACTAAGAAATTAGCAATTAATTTATTCCAACCTTCCCGCCCCGGCTCCTTTTCTATTTTCAGCCCAATTGTTGGTTAGTTCTGCAACATCTGGTCCAGAACAGTCAGCGTGCCTGATGATGGATGCACCCTCCATTAAAGTAGAATGGCAGAGAAAATCTTCCCTTTTTCATTCATTTCTTGTCCATGGGAGATTAGTTTGGTTTGATGTGAAAAGTAATCATTAAAAATGTTGCTCTTTTTGCAGGCCATGCATATCCACCACGGGCAGCTCCTTTATTTGCAATTGTAATTTAAAGAATAATTAAAGAAGTTAAATGATTCTGTAAATGTAGAACAACTTGAGTCTTTGTGCTCAAGGGTGCATGAACCTGCGCCTTATGGCTGGTTGCTCTGATAAACTCGGTAATGAAAGAATGTAGCGCCACACTAATGACAAATTTTGAAGTGTTTTGGATTTGCTCGCTCCCCTGTCTTCAGCTCATGCTCACTCTCATGACTGACTTTAAGCTGGGGAGGTACTGGGTAAGAGGGACCACAAAGAAGCCTTTTAAATCAAAGTATCGATTGAATGATTTGCTGATAGGCTTGGTTTTTATCAATTACAGAAAAATAAAATGACAAAAGTAAAAGGGCAACATGTAAAAAAACAGAATATCAAATTTAATTGAAAGTAAGGGCAGCAGTACTGCTAGTAAAGATGAAACATGCAGCCAACAAAAATTTTAAAAAGCAAGTGAAGATCAATCCACCAGTTATTAATTTTGGAAAAAATTTTGGGCCACACCCCTTAATCACTAATTTCAGGAGTTTCATTCAGTCCCATTGCCACAGGTGAATAAAATCAAGCAGTGCAGTACTATGACAAGTCATTCCTTCCCTACTATAGTCCGAGATCAACTGTAAGTAGTGTTATTGCCAAGTGGAAGGATTTAGAAACCTCAGCAATGTAACGTTACTGAGTGGAGTCACTAAGCAAAGGTTACCCAATGCTCTGCTGACTCAGTAACTGCAGAGTTCCAAACATCTTCTGGAATTAACATCAGTGCAAAAATTGTGCACCGGAAGCTTCATGGCTTGGGTTTCAGTAGCTAAGCAGCTGCATGAAAGCCTAACATCACCAAAAACAAAGCAAAGCCTTGGATGGAGTGGTGCAAAGCACACCACCACTGGGCTCAGGAGCAATGGAAACATGTTCTGTGGAGTGATGAGTCACACTTCGCTATCTGGCAGTCCGATGAGTGAGTCTGGGTTTGGTGAATACCATAATATCATTGTCATGGCACCATGGTGCCAACGGTAAAGTTTGGTGGGATTGTTTTTCTGTTGGCCTGGCCCCCTTAGTTCCACTGATGGGAAATCTTAATGCTTCAGCTTTCCAAGACATTTTAGACAATTTTATGCTTTTAACGTTGTAGGAACAGTTTGGGGAAGGCCCTTCTCTGTTCTAACAGCATTGTGCTCCAGTGGACAAAGTTTGGTGGAAGAACTGAGTGGCCTGCGCAGAGTCCTGACCTCAACCCCGTCCAACAACTTTGGGATGAACAAAAACAGAGATTGCAAGCCACACCCTTTTGTCCAACATCAGTGTCTGACCTCACAAATGCTCTTCTGAATAAATGGGCAAAAATTCTGAACATACTTCAAAATCTCATAGAGAGCCTTCCGAGAAGAGTAGAAGCCATTATAGCTGCAAAATGAGGGACCAACTTCATATTATTGTCTGTGGATTTAGAATGGGATGTCAGAAAAGCTCCTGTAGGTGTAATGTGTGGGTGACTCAATACTGTTGTCCATTGTATTCAGTTTAAGATGATATTTTTTTTAAGGGACTGAGAGTGGTGAGGTGGCCTAAAATCAGTCATATGAGCCTGCTTTTGACCTGCATCACCACCAGTTAACATATGCCTCTCTAGCCCCAAATCTCTCTCTCTCTCTCTCTCTCTCTCTCTCTCACACACACACACACACACACACACACACACACACACACACACAAAATCTGCACTACCTCAACCGCTGCTACAGCACATCACTTCTTTTTTCTTTTGGTGCTAGTGTCTTGTTCTTGTGTTGTCTTTTTCATTGTGCCTTTCTTGTGTACTGTTTTCTACAATGTTGGACTTTTGCACTATATTAAAAAAGGGTGTTCTTTGTGTTCTTTAAACTGTGAAAAAAACCCGTAGTCCTAGCTCTGTTTTTCGTATTGATACCTTTCTGTCATATGTCATATATCATATGTTTATATGTTTATAATTTCTAAAGAAAACTGACAAGATTTTTGTTTTTAGAGGCAATGTTAAGATTAAGTAATTTTCCTTTGTGGTCACATAAGCAAAGTAAATTCAAAGTTTTATTTTAAAGCCCCTCTCACACCTTGACGATTTAACAAGCATATGCTGAGATAGGGAAAAAACTGCAAATACACCGGCAAATGTCAATTAAGTTCTAGGGATGTTTTTTATGAGTTAGGAGCATGCTGAAGTATGCTGGTATACGTGGTAGTATGGCAAGGTTGCTGGAAAATTTTGAGCATGTACAAAATCTCCAGCGTTTGCCAGCGTACGGCCCATATGTCCCACATACGAGGACCATATGTTGCAAGTACTTAATGTATACGGAGACTTGTGTTAGTCATGTCACAATACATGGAGATAATGTCTAGCATACCCAAAACATATTAATAACCTATGAAAACATGTTTTTAACATATGTGTAACATATATCAAACATACCCCAACGCATAGTGCCATTTGTAGAAGTATTTGACGTGATCCAGTTGAACTGAACGTGTTTTTAACACACAGCTGCCGTATAATTGCGTATGTGGTGCGTTTAAGGGGAGTGGTATAAATGGGCTTCAAGTTGTGAATGTTGGCAGTATGCTAGCATATATGTTATGTATACGTCCATTTAACATCATTGTTCTGCGTATGCCAGCGTTTTAAGGAAATTTGAATGCGTCAGCACAAGCCTGTTAAATCGTCATGGTGTGACAGGGCCCTAAGATGTGTAGGTTTCCAATGCAGAGCCTCGGATTTGTATTGTAGCAGAAATAAAAAATGTGTTCAGGCAGACTTCTGTTTGAATTCCATATCAGTCATCCAGGTTGCTGTAAACACAACAGTATAGCTTGCAATATTGATGAGTTTAAAGTTAATTCCTCACTGAACTGGTGTGGAGTTTGCTTTTTCTTTAGATTTTGTTGTTCATGGGCAACCAGGCCTTAGGTCACTAGTGTATTTTGAGTCAAGCTTATTCAAATTTGTTTATCTTTGGTTTGGCTCAAATAGATGTAATCTTACTCTCAGAGCTCAGTTTTCTTCTGCAGTCCCCATTTGTGCAATTAGTATAACTGTAGGTTGGCCAGCTAAATGACATGCAATTACATAATGAGTCTTACAGTAGTTGTTATCACTTTCTTGTTATCTTTTCAGGTTCCTGAGATCATCAGTACATTGAGACAGGCTGGCAAAAGCTCAGCACGCAACAATGACATCACCACTGTTCCCAGCAAGGCTTCCTCAGGTTCTGGAGGCAGTGATTCCTCAGAAGCATGGATTTCCTCTCTCTCTTCTACAACCACCTCCATGGCACCCACTGCCGCTGTGTCTCCGACAACCTTTGCCAAAAAGTTTGAGGTACTCTTCTGCGGCCGTGTTAGTGTTGCTCACAAGAAAGCCCCACCTGCTTTAATTGATGAGTGCATCGAGAAGTTTAGCAGGCTGCATGTTTCAGGGACAACTAATAAAGGAGGAAATGATGGGGGTTTGGTGGGTGGGCTGAAGAGGGCATTAACCTTCCAGTCCAATGGAGTGGAAAGTGGTGCCATTAGTAATGGTGCTGCTGAGAGCCCTACCACTGGGAAACGCCCAGTTCTGTTCAAGCGAGACCCGAGCTTTCCCTGCTTACAGGCCCTGGATGAGAATGGTCTCTCACCAGAGATTTCGAACACTAATGCTACTGATCCATGGACCCAGTCTGCTGATGTACAGCCCACCAGTCTGAAGGAGAACAGGACCATGTTGTTTACGGTAATTTTCATAAATGGACATGTGCGCGCGCACACACACACACAGACACACACACACACACCCACACACACACACACTTACCTATGTTTAAATATCAGCAGTTGCACATTGTTTGACTGACTGTGACTGGTTGGAAAATTTTAACATATTGCCTAAATATACCTCAGCCCTAATGAGTAAAACTGCCGTCAGTTGATGGGACAGATCCGTCTGCCATCAGTCATAGGATAAATTTGTTGTTCATCTAAATTTTAATGGGTAACTTGACTGGGCCCAGGACTTAACTGAAGATATATCCGCATTACTCAGCTGATATACCCAAATATTGACATGCCTTTAAAACTGGTGGCTTGTGGATATTTCATTTATTAGCAAATATATAATTATTATTTTATAATTAACCCTAGTACTACAGGACTTCAATATATTGATATCCCAGATAAGTTTCATGTACTGCCGTTCACCTATCTATTGATGAGATTTCATTCACTGCCGGTCATCTAGCTGGTTGTATAGCTGGCAGTACTAGGGTTTATTATACTTCTTCAGAGAATTATTATAAGATTATACACTACTCAAAAAGTTTAAAGGAACACTTTTTAATCAGTGTATAGCATCGCGTAAATCAAACTTCTGAGATATTTATCTGGTCACGTAAGTAGCAGAGGTGATTGTTAATCAGTTTCAGCTGCTTTGATTTTCAAGAAGTCAACAACAGGTGCACTAGAGGCATAACAATGAAATAACCCCCAAAAAAGGAATGGTTTTACAGGTAGAGGCGTCTGATATTTTTTCCCTCTACATTTCTTCTATTTTTTTTTTTTTGTACTAGTTTTGCATTTGGCTAGGGTCAGTGTCCCTACTGATAGCATGAGGCAATACCTGGACCCTACAAAGGTTGCACAGGTAGTACAACTCCTCCAGGATGGCACATCAATACATGCCATTGCCAGAAGGGTTGCTATGTCTCCCAGCACAGTCTCAAGAGCATGGGGGAAATTCCAGGAGACAGACAGTTACTCTAGGAGGGTTAGACAGGATGCACAGACCTCTACAGGCTGGGCAATGGTACCCTGACTGCCATTAGGTATCAGGATGAAATCCTTAGACCTATTGTTAGACTCTGTGCTGGTCTAGTGGGGTCCTGGGTTCCTCCTGGTACACGAGAATGCCTGGCTTCATGTGACAAGGGTACGCAGGCAGTTCCTCGAGGATGAAAGAATTGATGCCACTGAATGGCCCCCATGCTTGCCTGACCTAAATCCAACAGCACACCTCTGGGACATTATGTTTCGGTCCATTTGATGCCACCACTTTGCAGCTCAGACTGACCAGGAGCTCAGTGATGCCCTAGTCCAGATCTGGAATCCCCCGGTACACCAACCATCTTCTTATTAGGAGCATGTCCCAATATTGTCACTCATGCATACAAGCACGTGTGGCCATAAAAACTACTGGGCACCATTTTGAGTTGCTGCAGATTAGAATGTCATACTACACTTTCTACCTTCTCTTAAAAAAATGCCCACAAAATGCTCACAATTTATCACCTACCATGCATCGTCTTTTAAACAAATGTTAAAATATTCACTGAATCTTTTTAGCTGGACTTTTTTTTTATAAACATACTCTTTTTTTTTAACACTTTTTTTAAATAGAAAAAATATATTGACTCAGCAATAGCAAACGCTGACAACTGCACAAAATGGGCCCAGTCATCCTCTCCTAATTGACCTTTACATAACCTTGGTGGTCTGTTGCCAACAGGGATTTTCCTGTTTGTATGGTAGACAGGAAATGGTCATTATTGGCACAGAAACCACCACAGGCTGTCACTATCCCTCTCAGCAGATAGCGATGTTAACACTAACGATGCATCCTGTTGCAGTCAGAGTGACTTTGTCCCAGTGTCATCATCACCTCGCTTGTTGGCCTCAGTTTTAAAGGCCCAGATTGAATATCTCTGTTCTTCTCTAAAGGTTCTATTTATGTGATTAACATTTGATACAGAAGGATAATGAAAGAAATACTAATAAAAGACTAGCTGTGATCATAGATCTTAAAGACTTAGCTGTCAGCTGTTAGCAATGATTTAACAAAGATAAGATCTCTCTTAGTATGAGCAGGGAGTGCGTTTTTCTGGTTTGTGATGATAGTGACTCTTGCTTAACGGTGGTGTGAATGGGGATATCCACTGAAACAGAACTATCCTAAAATTAATTTGTCCTCCTTGCGAAGAAAGGAAGTGAGACTGCCTCATCTGACACAATTTAAAAAAAGAACTAAAAAGATTATTATTAGGTTTCTCTTTAAATTGTGCAATGTCCAGTTGAGCTTTGCACTTCACCTACATAGAAATTCTGTGATGCAGTACGTTTTCTCCTATTTACTGTATTTCTGTAAATAAAAACCACTAGTCCAGTGGTTCTCAAATGGAGGTATGTGTACCTTGGGGGTACTTGATTAAGATTTTGGAAAAAATAAATAAATAAAAAATATTTTTATATATATATATATATATATATATATATATATATATATATATATATATATATATATATATATATATATATATATATATATACACACACACAGTGGGTACAGATAGTATTCAGACCCCTTTAAATTTTACACTCTTTGTGTCATTGCAGCCATTTGCCAAAATCAAAAAAGTTCATTTTATTTCTCATTAATGTACACTCAGCACCCCATCTTGACAGAAAAAAACAGAAATGTAGAATTTTTTTTCAAATTTATTAAAAAAGAAAAACTGAAATATCACATGG
>VUQH01037365.1:21925-33746 GCA_015106775.1 Etroplus canarensis | reverse complement strand
CACACAGGGACAAAGACCTGATTTTATGGTCTGATGAAACTAAAGTGGAACTGTTTGGCCATAATGACCATCGTTACATTTGGAGGAAAAAGGGGGAAGCTTGTAAACCTGAGAACACCATCCCAGCTGTGAAGTATGGGGGTGGCAGCATCATGCTGTGGGGCTGTTTAGCTGCAGGAATAACTGGTGCACTTCATAAAATAGATGGCATCATGAAGAAAGAACATTATGTGGAAATATTGAAGCAACATCTCAAGTCATCAACCAGGAAGTTGAAGCTCAAGCACAAATGGGTCTTCCAAATGGACAATGACCTTAATCATACCACTAAAATAGTCCCAAAGTGGCTCAAGGTCAACAACGTCAATGTTTTGGAGTGACCATCACAAGTCCTGACCTCAATGCCAGAGAAAAGTTGTGGGCAGAATTGAAAAGGTGTGCGAGCAAGGCGGCCTACACACCTGACTCAGCTACAGCAGTTCTGTCAGGAGGAATGAACCAGAATTCCAGCAAACTATTGTGAGAAGCTTGTGGAAGGAAACCCAAAACGCTTGACCCAATCATACAGTTTAAAGGCAATGATACCAAACACTAAAAATCTCTCTAAAATATTCTCTCTCTCATTATTGCAGCATTTACCAAACAGAAATAATTTTGGCAATCCTAACTGACCTAAAACAGGAGACGTTTAGTCTGATTTAATTTCAGACTGAGGAAAAAAAGGTTTATGTGTCTTTTTACACAGTGTATGTAAACTTCTGGTTTTGACTGTATCACAACATATCAACAAAGCAACAAATCTAAAAACACCCCAGAAGAGTTGCATTTTGTTGGAGGTTTTTGCTAGTGTGGATAAAAGCCGCCATTTGCAAGGTGAAGTGGTTTAGCTAAAAGACACAAACCTTGGTGACGTGGATTTTGCATTGACTTTTGGTGGAAATGACCTGTGATCATTCTATATGATGTGAAAAACTACACCAAGAAAAAAGGCACCAGAACAGAGGATGGGCGTAAGTGTAATGCAGTCACTCCACACAGACTCACTAGTTGCATTATTACATAAACCTGTGTTGCTGGTCATTCACGTAAATGTCAAGTTGGCCAGTCACAAGGCAGTGACCCTGCTGAAGTTCACACCAAGCATCAGAACAGGAAAGAAAGGGGATTTCAGTGACTTTGAACGTGGCATGGTTGTCGGTGACAGATGGGATGGTCTGAGTATTTGAGATACTGCTGGGAATTTCCCACACAACTAACTCTGGGGTTTACATAGAATGTCTGAAAAAGAGAAAATATGATCGTTCTCTGGGTGAAAATGCTTTGTGAAAGACAGGAGCGAATGGCCAGACTGTCTTGAGCTGACAGGAAGGAAGCAATAACTCAAAAAAATCACGTTACAACCAAACTGTGCAGAAGAGCGTCTCTGAATGAAATGAGCAGATGGGCTACAGCAGCAGAGGACCACACTGGGTGCCACTCCTGCCAGCTAAGAACAAGAAGCTGAGGCTACAGTTCTCATGGGCTAACTAAAAACTGGTGTGGGGGAAATTTTCTTGGCGCACTCAGAAACAGTCCGGCATTTTTTTCAACACCACAAGCCTACCATCTTTTTTTGGCTGCTTCCAGCAGGATAACACACCATATCACAAACTCAGTTCGTTGCAAGCTGGCTTACTGAGCATGACAATGAGTTCACTGTACTCAAACGGTCAGGAGTCAGGAGATCTCAGCCCTGTGGAGCACCTTTGGGATGTGGTGGAATGCAAGATTCTGACCATGGATGCGCAGCCAACAAATCTGCAGCAGCAGCTGCATGATGCTGTCATGTCAGCGTGGACCAAAATCTCCGAGGAATGTTTCCAGCACCTTGTTGAAGCTATGCCATGAAGAATCAAGGCTATTCTGAAGGCAAAAGGAGGTCCAGCGCAGTAGTTGCACGGCGTATCTAATAACGTGGCTGTTGAGTGTACACTGCCATGACAAAATGCCCAAATTTATAGCATTAAAAATCATGTTTGCAGCCTCGTACAAATAATGGTTTTGGGCTCTGGATATTTTCCCACTTCAAAACAACTCTATAGTGGAGGATTCTTTTAAACTCGCCCATCTGGATATTGCACAATTTATGGATGATGCTTTCAAACCCAGCTTGCTAGAGCTCCCTGATAACTTCGTAGTCTCTATTGGCTCAAAAAAAAAAACTAATATGGCAATATGGCAGCAGCTGAAGAAACAATGCCATGGTTTCAAAATGTATCACTTTACTTTTAACAGATTTTGACTGGCTGTTCACAAAACTGCAGTAGCACCGTGGACCAAAGAAAGGCCAGTGTTATTGTTCTCATTAAAGGAATGCGTAAACCATGCAGAGCATTTGTCTTTGTTGGCCAACTTTGGGCTAGCGCAAGATAGTGCAAAACCATGAAATAAAAATTAATTTTCCCAATATGACAAACACTCGGCTCATCTGACGTGTCCAGATAAACTCCTGTAAGAGAAGCAATTTTAATGAGCAATACTTTAAGTGTGGACACTGGCCATGAGCAGTTCTGACTCAAACATGCCGTTGTTGTTATTATGTGGGAAAGTGACCTACATAAGATCACCCTCACTAGAGATGTAGCAGGAGTCATTTTGGCAAGAGTTAGTCTTCAGTTTGCTGTAAATTGATTTGATGTGTGACAGGGTAGTTTTAGCTTCTCAGTCAGGCCATATTATGGGGAGAGGGGGAGGGCAGTGATGAGTCAAGTGGGGATTGGGTTTGATTGCCTGGACCTCATCACTGGTGCATTAAATGTAACAACGGGAAGGAGCATGAAATCTTTTAGGGGTGAAATGTGTTGGCTATTTTAGCTTACTACTACAGTTCATTGAAGCATATGTGAAATAAAACATTTCTCCAAAGCATGAGTTTTTGGACAAGGATTGTTAACATTTAAAGGAATAAACTGCTGTCAGCTCTTTACACCATTTTTACTTCATACACAAGAACATGAGAGGTTTAATAAACAAAACAAAGAAGAAAACAGATGCCGTTTTTTAATGCATTTATTTATTGGAAGTAAGCCCTCTGTTTGATGAGGTCTCACCATTCTTGTGGGGCCTGAATAAGGGCAAGCTCAAGGGGGAACTTCCAGGCTTAAAAAATGTAGCCAGGGCAGAAATGTCAAAAACTGCAGTTCCTTTAATGGCCACTTGAGGCTGGCTGGAAAAAGTATACGTTTTTGGCATGGTACAAAAAATGGTTCTGGCAACTTTGGATATATTTCTCCTATAAACAACTGTATGGTTAGTAAATGTTTCTTTTAACTAATCCGTATAGATACTGGAGTTAGGGGTGTGGCTGCTTTGACTGATAGTGCTCCCAGCACAGGGAGCTGTCAGCAGGTAACTGTCTGCTTGGCTTCATCACCGCTAATTTGAATTACTGAACCGCTTAACTGGGTTTTTTCTTTGGACTAATTAATTACCTGATAAATAATATGGCTTGCTGTGAGGTACAGCGCTTCCAAGATGTTTGTGCTTCATTTCTGGCGAGTGAAATCCTAGTATTTATTTGTATATTACAACTAATTCGAAACATGATGATTTTGGACTCCAAAAAACCAAAAATGGCAGTCAAACCACTTGCCTAAAAAGGTTTTAAAAAAGTCCAAAACCAATGAGCAACACCTCAGTGTGCTATGTCTCTATTGGAGCGTTTGGGAGAATCAGAACTGGTTATCTGTTTGGCATTATATGTTTTGCTTCTCTAAAGGGCCTTGAGTTTGGCCTCACTACTGGGAGACTGACACACTGTGTTAACTTATCTTAAGCCCCTGCCACACCTTGATGATTTAACAAGCGTATGCCGACCTATGAAAAAAATGCAAATACGCGGGTGTACGTCAAATAAGTTATTGGTAAGTTTTCTATAAGTTAAGAGCATGCTGAAGTATATGCTGTAGTACGGTGATGTCCCTGGAAAATCTGGAGCATGCACAAAATTTCCGACGTATGCTAGCATACGGCTCATACGTCACACATACAGGGGCCATATGTTGCAGGTACATTATGCATACGTTGACTCACGTTACTCATAGGTCAAAATACGTGGAGATGATGTCTAGTGTACCCAAAACGTATTAATAACCTATGAGTAACTTGTTTTAACCTATAAATAACATAATAGAACTTACCTCCAATGGATATTGATGTTTGTAGACGTATTTGACGCGTTTTGGGCCTACTGAGTGTTTGTCTACCATACAGTTACCGTATAATTGTGTCTGTGCTGTGTTTAAGGGAAGTGGTATAAATGGGTTTCAAGCTGTGAATGTCGACAATAGGCTAACATTCGTTGGTATTATATTCTAAATATGTTAGCAATACGTTATGTATTCGTCCATTTGACATCATTGTTCTGTGTATACCAGTGTTTTAGAGGAATTTGGATGTGCTGGCATAAGCTTGTTAAATCGGCATAATGTGACAGGGCCCTTAAATAATATCAAAAAACTGCGTGAGATTAAACTTTAGAATTAGATGGCCGTGCCTGCAGAACAGTTATTTCTTCATGAAGGCAAAGCTGCTCCCACCAGTGTTTAAAAAAATGCAGAATGATACCATGGAGATGGTTAAAATTTAATATATAGCCAGGTGGTCAAACTGCGATTCCAGCGCTCTCACGCAGGTTTTACATTTAAACGTTATCTTCTGGTATAAAAAGAGATGAAATCACACTGACACTTATTTTTCCTTCTTCTTTCTGTCTTCAAATTTACATTGGTGTTGAGATTTGTTTTTCATATAATTGTAACGTGACAGATAAAATTGCTGCCTGGATTATACTCTCAAGTAATCATGTCCTTTGAGTAAATAAAAGGTAATTATGTACCTCTTGGGAAGGTAGTTGGGGTTTATTGGGATTGTGTAAACCACATGTGTCTGTGGTTAGGTTAACACAACAACATCACTTTGGTTAGGTTCAGGGAAACTTTGAGGTGACTGTTAAATGTTAATAAATGCTTTTCTTCCGTGGTGTTTTTGCCTGCACTTGTACAGCACATTAAATGTGGGGACAGAAAACAGGGGATTTGCCTTCATGTTGGAAGAGTAGTCATGAGTCAAGTTGGCAGCAATGCTGTGTATTAAAATTTTTGCTCAGGTATAACAACACATTAAGATTTTCAGCAGTCAGTCGCACAGAGCGGGAATAAGCAGAGAAGTAATGATTCAGTAAAAACACCATGAGTGAATGAGTGTGTTGGATGTGTGATGGAACTGTTGTATGCCACCCGTAGCATAATGGTTTGCACACATGCCTTACAAGCAAAAGGTCCCTGGTTCAATTCTAGGTGGGGGCACAAGTCCCTCTCACTGTGGAGGGTTGTGTCAGGAGGGACATCTGGTGGATTACAGGATTAATCCACTGTGGTGACCCTTTGGAGAGAATACAAGGGAGAACCTGAAGGTATAGGAGCTGACTTTCAGACTTTGTTCCATGGGTGCTAAGTTTAATGAAAGTGTTGAAAATCACTTCCAGATTTATTGTCTTATTTGTCTTCTCTCTGCCATGGTCTGTGTCTCCTTTTGCTCTCGTTTCTCTCTTCTCTTTCCCTTCGCCCCCAACCGGTCGAAGCTCTGCCAGGGGTCTCTTCCTGTTAAAAGGAAGTTCTTCCTTCTCACAGTCACCAAGTGCTTGCTCACAGGGGATCGTCTGATTGTTAGGGTTTTCCCCCTAATACTGTAGAGTCTTTACCTTACAATGTGAAGCACCTTGAGGAGGCATTGGCTGTGAATTGGCGCTGTATAAATAAAACAAAACTGAATTGAATTATCCAGCTATTACGGTAGATACCTGAAATGAAAACATAAATCAGACCTGTCTTTTCCATTCCCACTTCATTATGATATCTCAGAACATCAAAGTCTAGGATTTTTCTTCTGAGGATGCAATGAAATGTTTTACTGGCACATATGGTCAATAAAGTGGTGAGGAACCAATCAAAGTAAGGAATGCGTGCAACCTGTTATGTAACATCAGCAGCACAATATGGTGGACAAACAACTTAGCAGCATTTAAAGGTCTGCCAGCCATTGGATGAATGAAATAACGAATTTACAGTCTTGGGGTGGCAAACTGCTTCCTTAATCTGCTACAAGGCATTGTGCTGCACTGTGTGCTAGTCTCACACTGTGCCAGCGTACTGTTTGTGCAGAGCAGTCTGGACTACACGGCATCTGAGATCTGCTGGGATATTTAACACAATGCTAAGTAGCATAAAATTATGGAGGAGGTCTGTCTGATTAGCATCACTTTTTCCACCATTTACACAATGAGGCAATGGAGGCCCAGGGAACGTGATTTTCGAGTGTGTGTGTGTGTGTGTGTGTGGCAAGAGGGGGTTCAGGAGTCAGCCAGATGATGTCATGGCCGTTAAGGAAGTTGCAGCTATAAAAGAAGCCATTGAACTCAGAGCCTAGTGTCATTTTCAGTGAAGTCACATAGCAATGTTCCACCGATCACGGAGGAAACAAGAAATGCACTGACAGTGAGGAGCAGTAGTTAGGAGACGGGCGCAAAGATTAAAAACAAAATGCGAGAAGTCAGAGTCCTGTGCCTGTTAGAGCTGGAAAATCAGAAACGACTGCTGTGAGAGGCCAAATTAGACAAATGGAGAACAGGAAACAATTAAAGACGGGTTTAACTGCAAGTGATTGTGACTGATAAAAGCAACTTAAATGAGGAAATTATCTCAACTATTCTAAAGAGGTGCTACTAAAGCAATGAAAATGATGTCTTGATTTTATTTAGGAAAACTAGCGGTAGTGCCTTTTTGGGCCTGTTTACAGCTGATTTTACAGTCTTACAACTTATGAGGTGACTATTGCCAGAGGATGGTTATTATCTTCAACTAAAGAAGTAAATGGAATACTGCATTTTCTTTGAAAAAAAAAAAAAAAGAAAGACTTTTTCCTATGTTGGACTGCTTTTATAAGCCTTTTGGTCATGTCTTTTGAAAACACGATCACACACATGTTATTTGTCAACTACCATATGCTATAATGCTGTAGTCATATGGGTGAAATGTAGTCATTTTTAAAAGCCCACTTCAGCATGTTCAAAGATGTCCTTAAAGGACATAATTTCAAACATGTGTTCCCATCACTTCCAGCATTTTTTTTGATCATCCTTATTTTCAGTATTTCATGTGGACTTTATCAGAGTCTTCATCAAGCTGCTGAAATCCAGTGGAAAGAATTAAAGGTTTGTAGGTTTATGTCATCCTGGGTGATAACCCTAACCTTAACTCCAGCCCATCCCTATGTGCCTTCGGCTGCTCCCTTGTGTTCTCCCCAAGGGGTCGCCACAGTGGATTATTCCACATTGGTAATTTGGCAGAGGTTTGACACTGGATGCCCTTCCTGATGCAACCCTCCATGGTGAGAGGGGCTTGTGTCCCCACCTGGATTCGAACCAGGGACCTTTCACTTGTAAGATGAATATGTACAGTAAACCGCTAGAAAGGCAAACCAGATTCTTTTTGGGAAAAATCTGAATAGCTTCTGAGGTGTGCCAGTAAGAATATTATCCTAGACTTGAGAGAACACTTTACTTCACACAAAAATGACATATTCTGATCAGCTAGGGTTAGAGTTAGGGCTGGGGTCACCACCATTGACAACTTGGACCACAGGGGGTTAAAAAGTATAACAATAATAAAAAATAATTCACATTTTACAGGTATTCATAATTCATTTGATAATTTGTGTTTGGCCTGATTTATATAAAATAAAGGCTGCTGCTCTGTCCTCTGACTGATGGAGGGTACTCTACGTGCAGCCCCGGAGGAAGACCAGCAGGCATACGGCTGCACACCAGCAATAAAGTAGAAAGGACAAAGCTTAATTTACAAACCCTGCAAGCAATTAGACTTAGACTATATTACTTACAGTACTTAAACATAAATAAATATATGCCAAAAGATAGTGTTTGTGTATTTATCCTGATAAAAATATGTGAAAGAAAATGAATTAGTGCTTTTCAGTCACAGTTAAAGTCAAACATCTCTTAAATTTTGCTGTTTCTAAAGTTGGATGAAATAATATTGGATGGAATATTATCATCGATTAATATATTGACATATTAATAAACATCCAGCATTCAAACTGTGGTTAATAGAAATTTTAGCTTGTAGTTTTTTAAACAAATGCACTGGAGCACAAAGCAGAAGCTATATTAAAGCTTTAAGGTATACTTATCCAAAGTACATTTTTAGCCTTTATGTGTTTCCCTTCTTCAGTTGATTTAAACAACATTTCATTATTTTTTCTTCTTGAAAACTCAAATTCTGCTCTCTTCTTGAGTCGCTTCAATATAAATAATAAAAATAATGCAGAAATCATATTTCAGAAGTTATTCTGCAGGTGAGGGAACTGTGATCATCTTCTGTTAAAATTGTTTTCCACTAACCTGATGAGGTTCTGCAGAAGCTGTCTGCTGGAACTTCTTCTTCTGATGGACTCTGACATGGTGAACTCTGCTGCTCCTGGTCTGTGGTCCTGGATCCGGTCCTGGTTCTGAGTTCTATGTAGTCTTAGACCTCTTCTACAACTGCTCTCATTTTCTTCTTCTATCTCTGCAGCTCAAGTTGACCCCCCTCTCGCTCTCTCTCTCTCTCTCTCTCCCTCACACTGTTTAGCGGCAGGTCTCTCCTCCCTCCATGTGGTTTTCATTGAAGCAGTTTAACCCCCTCCCTTCTTGCCCTAACATGGGTCACGTGACTCTCCCAAGGGAGAATGTAAGATGATATCATAACAGCGGATTGGTGACAATATTATATGTATTTTGTGAGGGAGCTATAATGGTGGGAGGCAGCAGCTTTATATCATTCTTAATATGCAGTCATTTTCTCAGTTCAAGTAAACATTACTGTTTGATACAAGAAGAAAAACAGTCACTGGAGCACGCTTTTAATTTAGAAATCTCCCTTTATATTACTTGGGGATATTCATTTACACTCATTTTACCAAGAATTATCTGTAAAATTCACAGAGCCTGGACTCTTGAGTGATTTATGTTTCAGCGCTGGCATCAGAGATTTTAACAAACTCCTTCAACATATATTCTAAAAGTTAAAGATCATAACGAACTTTTAATAATTTTTGATTTGTCTCTTTTTCCTGTTTCTTTCAAATAGCAGAGAGAACAACTGGAAATGTCTCTGATCTTTAGTGTTGCCAGTAGAACCTGGCATCACAAAACCCCACTAAGGCTCAGTAAGAAGCTAGAAGCTACCTGTTTGAGGAAGGTATTTGTAGATTTTAATTATAATTTGGGACTCCAATGACCTTTGCTCCACTAGCCCTTTTATTCTTTAGTTTGCAGAAAAAATAGACAGCAAACTCATTTTAATTCATACATCAATATGATCAATTAAAAAAAAAAATCCTGATTTTTCCTTATGTTTTGCTTTTAGATATAAAAGTACATTCCAAAAATGTTCGCATTTAATTAGGAGGGTCATTACTACTAGAAAAAGCCATACTAAATCAAAGAAATCTTTCCAAAAGTCTCGGCACTCAGCAGCCATCTTCGTAAAGCCCCCAGGGACTTGTGTGGGCAGAATTCCCTGACTTTTTAAAAAGTCTTTTTCTTGGCTGTTTAAATTCAACCACCTCCTTTGCTGTTGTAAAAGGCTGTAAAATCAAGATCTGGCTTGAAGCAGTTTTGACAAGCATTTTTATGATATGATCCATTTTTCAGTGACTTCCAGCACCATGGTGCAACATACTGTGAAAACTGTGTCTGCAAATTTTGCTTTTTGCAGAGCCATCCAGTGTGCCTGACTGAACCCTTTATGTTGGCTGGTTTTGGCCTTTGGGACAAATTTTTGACGCCTCTGATGTAAATAAAAACCAAAAAAACAAACTAATTAGCCACCACTGGTTTCTGGACTATCAACATTTTAGTATTTTGTTTCATATTATTTCTTAAATAAATGAGACGATATTTCCAAGAGAGGGTAACGCTGAGAGGGTTATAATCTAATACTACAACTTGGTTAGAAAAGTACATCTGTAACTTATGCTTGTGGCATGCTAATTTGGTCCAGTAAACAGGCTTTAAAAATTATAATAGGCTATGTTCACACTGTAGGCAAAAGTGGCCCAATCAGATTTTTTGCTCATATGTGATCCACATCTGATTTTTATGACAGTACGAACGGCACGGATCTGATATTTTCAAATCGGATTCAGGCCACTTTCATCTGTGGTTATAAATTGGACACGTAGCCAATGAGTTTTCATTGCATCTAATTTTATCCGACCTTTACGTCATTGAAGTGAGACAGATGTCATAATTCTCTAGTGGAGGAGGCGAGACGTGGCAAGATCATATGAAAACAATGGATGAAACAAGCATGGCTGACAGCGTCTCTGGAGCTTGTCAATGGAAAGAAAGTGAGGCTGTTCTCACACGCTGACATGTGTTGCATCCACATTTACTTCTGTGAAACACAGCGAGCTGCGTGTGACGTCATGTCTTCCTCTGTGCGGGCGCGTAGACCGTTCACTCTGGAGTCTTATGGCAGTCGCATTTAAATTGTAATGTGAACAACATGGGAAAATAAGCAGATCTTAGCAAAAAATGAGAATTGAGCATTAAGACCCGCAGTGTGAACGTTAGCCTAAATGTACCTATCAGAAAAACTGAATTACCAACAGCTTCAGATGGTACCCAACTGACACTCACAGTGATGATACACCACTTAATATGCATAGATTCAGGCCTTAATGCAACTCAAACAGCTGAGCGATGTACCAGGTTGTAAACATGTTTATTTCTACTCCATTTGAGGAACAGCAGTTCTTCAGACTTTTGGGGTGCCTTTGTTTTTTAACCAAGGAGGACACTGATACAAGGAGTATCTCAATTTCTGCCTTTTTTTCCCCTCCTTCTCATAAAAAAAAAAAAAATCCTGCCTAGTAGAGCTGCATAGGGATTAATACACTGAATATGAAGCCTAACATTTATATTCAAACTAACAAAATATAAGGAACAAACTAAAACCATCCAGGATCCTTTAGGATAAAGACATCAGTAAGAACGCTGAACCACTTTTCTACTGTGATGGGATACTTGGCACCTATTTTATAGAAATTTCCCAAAGAAAAGTATTGAGTAAAGTAATAATATTAAAGAAAAATGGTAGACAAGCATGATAACACACTAAGTAACTGGGATGAAAAGAGAGAAAATTGAGCTCAGGGATAAAGATCTTTGTTCTGGCTTTGTAAAACTCAGCAGAACAGCCTGAGAATGAGGCTGAAGAACTAATGAGTATGTTGGATCTGGTTACTGTTCTGCAGGTTATTAATAAGATATGGCAGCGCAGAACAAGAGCAGCTGCTGGAGGCGATGCATTAACCTAAGTCACATCACTGATAGAGCATCCAGACCCGACAACTCGCATGCTGTTTGTTTGCTTGTTTTTTCTTTCTTTCTGTGTGTGTGTGTGTGTGTGTGTGTGTGTATGCGCGCGTTCGTGCACGTGGGTGTTGAGACACCTCGATAAAAGATGCTGTTCTGTATCTCCACACACACTGGATAAACTGAAGTTTTTGCTTTTAAACTCGCTCCATCTATCAGTCCAACAACACAGATGTGCATTAGGTCACCCAGGCATTTCCAGCCAACACTGATTTACACACACACACACACACACACACACACAAGTAATGCTTGCAGGCTAGTTGGGTCTATATGATAGATAACCTGGAATTACATCTGGTATAGTACCTATATTACAATATAGGTTTCTAACTAGCAGCCATC
>VUQH01037365.1:0-17904 GCA_015106775.1 Etroplus canarensis | reverse complement strand
AGCAGCGGCTGCCAATCCAATCCAGACACATGAGGGAATGGATTCAAGGTGGGTGACGTCAACCAGGAGCATTCAACAGCTAATCGGAGAAAGTCTGATGTTCCTTCAGCTTGACAGAAGTGAATGGAAGAAAAAAAATTTGAGGAAAAACTCTTTGTTTCACAGTAATGACAGAATGAGGCATTCATAAAAGTGGTTACAGGAATAGAGTGGAAAATAACTCATCCAGGGCAATCTTTGTGTAACTTAGGAGGTGGAAAAAATATTGTCTTGTAGGTTTAAACAAATTTAATTCAGCATAGACTTTAACGAAACCCCTCACCAGTGCCCCAACATGCAAAAATAATGCTCCCCCTACTTTTCATCTACCCCAAAAACTGTTTTTCCATCTTCTACAACTCCAGTTCCAAAAAAGGTGGGGCTACTGTGTACAGTATAAACACAAAAAATATAAAAACACAATAATTTGCAATTCTCAAAATTCTCAAAATTGCAAATTATTGCATTTCATGAGAATTTTTCATGAAGTAGTAAAATGTCTCAGTTACTACTTCATGAAAAATTCTAGCTCATCTTGAATTTGATGTCAGCAACACGTCTCAAAAAAGTTGACACAAAATCAACAAAAGACTGAAGAAGTAAGTGCAACTTAAAAGAAACGGCTGGAGGAACGTGTTGCAACTAATTAAGTTGACTGGCAACAGGAGAGTAATGTATATGAGTATTAAAAAAGTACCTTAGAGTGGCAGAGTCTTTCAGAAGTAAAAATCGGCAGATGTTCAGCAATCTGCCAGAAACTGCATCTACAAATTGTGGAGCGCAATGTTCCTCAACATAAAATTGCAAAGACTTTGAATAATTAATCATCTACAGTACACAATTATCAAATAATAATAATAATAATTAATAATAATAATAATATCAAAGAGTCAGAGAATCTGGAGACATCATTGTACACAAGGGACATGGGTAAAAACCAGCACTGGATGCTGGGGATCTTTTGAACCTCAGGCAATATTGCATTACAAACCAAAATGATTCTATCATGGAAATCACCACATGGGCTCAGGATCACTGTCTGTGAACACAGTTTGCTGCACCATCCACAAATGCAGGTTAAAGCTCTATCATACAAAGAAGAAGCCATATGTGAACATGATCCAGAAACAAAGTTATCTTTTCTTGGCCAAAGTTTGTTTAAATGGCCTGAGGTGAAGTGGAAAACTGTTCTATGGTCAGAAGGATCGAAATTTGAAATTCGTTTTGGGAATCTTGGTCTTTGTTGAATCTTTGTTCTTGGTGCTCAGTTCAAAAGCCTGCATCTCTGATGATATGGGGGGTGAATTAGTGCCTATGGTACAGGCAACTCGCACATTTGGAACGGTATCATCAATACTGAAAGGTTAGGGCCTTCTTTCCTTCTTCCTGTGCCAGGGCTTTTTTCCTTAGCTCCTGAAACTAGGTCTGTAGCAGAGGTATTTTTCTGAGTACCTGTGTCAGAGACCTCTTTTTCAGTATTTGTGCCTGAGTTTGTAGTTTCTGCTTGTGAGCCAGAGCCATCTGTTTGTGTGCCTGAGTCGTCTGCTTTAGCTGATGTGCCTGAGTCCTTAGCCTCAGCTTTTGTTTCTGAGCCTCTCCTTCTAGCTACTGTTTCTGATTGTTTCTGACCTCCTCACTTTGTTTTTGTGGCTTCACCCACAGTTCCAGCACTGTCTGAGTCTGGTTATGGGCAGCTCACTCCTCCTGTGTTTGGTGCCGGGCAGCTAGCTTCCTTTTGTTCCAAATTTCTGGTTTGTAGACAGCTAGTTCCCCTTATCTCTGTGCTGCCTGCGCCGTCTGACCCGGCGTCTGTGCCCCTGACACCAGCGCTGACTGACTCAGGGTCTGTGCCACCGTTTTCTCTGTCTGAATCCAAGCCTGTCCCCTCCGATATGTTTTCCCATGTATCCCTAGCTTCAGTCACCCCTGTAGTATCAGCTTCACTCTCTCTCACCTCAGTAGCATGAGTCTCACAACCTCTTTGTCTCTATTAGCGTCAATTCTGTCCCCAGTAACATCAGTCTTTGCCTCCCTCAGCCCACTCTCCCCTTCACAGCCACAGTCCAGCTAGCCTTTTCACACCCCTCAGCCCTAGTTATTGCTCACCAGTTCTCCCAGCCTGAACTCTGCTGGCCCCCACACCAGTTGCCTGAGGGGTGGTTTCAGGCCCTTTCAGGCCCAGAACTCCATGCCCGCTGCCCGAGTGGCGGTCTTTTGTCATCCTCCACAGTCTTTCAAGCGGTCTGTCCATGGCCGTCATCACCCCCTTCAGCCCCTGAGTAGCCCCTGTTGCTCTTGTTAGTTCCGTGTCCAAGTCAGTTGCAAAATGCTTCATACTTAATTTGGATAATTCTCTTCAGAGGAACTATTGTATATTTACCTCATAAATACTATCAAAAATAATTCCTGCTGCCCGCCCCTGCTTCACATTAAAAGCTTTCCATACGTTGATTAGAAAGACTTTTTTGGTGATATAGTAACAGGGACTATATTGCACCAATGCTTTACTTTAAGAGTTTGTCTCTTGAAGGCAATGGTGGAAAAAAGTACTGTATGTTGGCATGATTTATCTTGCATGGATGATGTCAAGTGAGACAGAAACCAGATGACTGGGTTCTTTTAAACATGATCCTAAACATAAGGAACATTTCTGGTTTATTTCAACCTGTTGTAGTCTTCGCTGATGTGGCTGTTGTGGCACTGTGGATTTATCTTTTTGTTTGAGGAAACAACGAAGACCACAAAAAAGAAGAAACTGCAGAAAACTGATTTTAAAGCAAATTTGACCTAAATTACTTCACATGTTTGTTTTCAATCTGACTGTAAGAAAAAACAAATACAGTAGCTGCCATTTGGAATCATCAGTAGATGCTGGCTGGCACGGGAGAATACGGTATATGGCACATGTGCCTACCAATTTGTAGACACCATCCACCTATCCATGTCAGCTGCTTCAACTATCTCAACTGGCTTCTTTTGCTCCAGAGGAGCTTGAAGTCCTGTCCAAATGACCATGCTCCTACCCCTATATGTGAGTTTGAACACAGCCATCCCTCAGAGGAAGATCACTTCCATATATTTGTGCAGAGCCCACATATCTGAAGATGCTGAGTCTAAATCCATCTGTTAGTCTTCCAGACCACTTTCCACCTAGTTGTGAACAATACGAAGGGATACTTGGAGTCATCCCCATCTGCGAGTGGGCAATGCACCTTTTTCCAGCAAAGAACAAAGCCTTTAAACTTGGGAGGAGATGATTCTCAAAGCAAACAATTTGCACTAGGATTCCATGAAGGTGGAAACAGGATCACATTCGCTGCTAAAAGCAAAGAAACCAGGCATCCTCTGATCTGGCTGCATAGCTTGCAACAACAAGTTTAAAGTTTCCTGGAAAATCAACAAATAAATTTTAAGTTTGATCGCCATCAGCTCTGTACAGGGTTGAAAAAAAGTTATCACTGCACTATATGCAGTCTTGAGAAGCAACAGCAGTCTAGAACAGAGTACAGTACTATTATTTATGTGCTAGTAGTAGAACAACTTTGGATAGATGCCACAATGATTACTACAAAAGGGGCCATTTTTGATTGCATTTTGAACTTTTTCTTTGTCAGTTCAATGTTACTGAAAGGAACACTATGTTGTCACTATGAGGTATGGCATTAGCTACATTATGATGTGTGGTAAACAGTTGTCGCAAACCTGGCAGCCTAGCAACCTGCTATGCTTATACACATTTTGACATGAAGGCTGATATACCATGAGCCAGAGCTAGCTGGATGATATTGAGAGATGAATATATAAAGCACTGTAGTTAGGTACAACATGAATAATTATTGCAGGTCTAAATGGGTCAGGGCTGGGATACTGAGACGCGGCACAACACGGCAGAGCAAGTCACCAGGTGGATTGCTGACTTTGTTAAGCAGTGGGGGAACTGTGCCTGAACCAAGCAGAGTACAGATGTGGAAAACTAATCCAAACAAATAAAAGGTTAAATCTGGAGCAAAGTAGCCAGAGCAAAGGAGAGGATGGGTTGCAGATTCAAGTGGACCAGAATGCATGGTGGATAAGACAGAGTTCTAGTGAAGAGGAGGCACATGTGAAGAGCATGATAAACTTTCACTGTTATACTTTTAAGATTATTTATTGAAATGTGTTTCTTATTTTATTACAGCGTGTGGAAAATTTTAAAATGTAGGCAAACGACATGTTTAACCTGTATCTTTGTTTATTAGTGAATTCTAAAAGATGTTTTACCTTTACGATCTGTCATTAAATATTCTCAGTCACTTGTGCCACTAATAAACCCCCTACAACTTCATCTTAACTCACAGTTAGAAAAATTAGGTAAAAATTACATGCCTAACTTCTTCAGAAAAATGACCTATTTGCCATTGCTGCTGTGGTTTCAGGATGGGGTCAAAATGACCCACCCTGGCAGCTCAGTTATAGTGATGAGGCCTTTATATAATGGTAGCAAACATTTTAGCCTGTGGAACACAGCTCATTTCACAATGGCAATAGCAGCTGTCTCAAACAAAAAGGTAATGTGTATTCCAGGATAACATAAAAAGAATAATACTTTGGATGTTGTTAATATGAACTGAAACCTTGAATTCTTTCAACAGACCTGGACACCAGTCTCTTTTAGGTGCTTCACTAAAGTGAAAGTATTTCTTCCCTTGATCTGAAAAGCATGCTTGCATTGTCTGCATATTACCTTCTGTAACTCAATTACCACTCCTTAGTCATCAATCTTAAATGCAAAATGCTCCCAGTACGCCGGCCTGCCTTTTGTATTAATGAGCAGGGCGGCTCTGTCATAGCAACTGCACCACTCGCAGTCTTCCACATGCTATTTTTGGTGTGCCATTTGTATTTTTTGGGTATGTGGTTCATCCCTCTCCTTTATCATGTAAGGATAGACTAGAACACTTGTAGTGCTATGCTGCCCCCATCAGTTCTGGAAGAATTGCAATCTACACGCTACGTCTACATACACAATCTACATGCTATACATTCAGTACTACCAATACTCAAAAAGGCAAGTACCATTGCATTTTCACAATTTTTGTATCAAAAAGTGTTGTGGATATCAGTTCTATTTACATCCCTATTGCAGTTCTGTCAAAAACTAGCTAGTCCCTTACTGGAATTAAGAGGGTGAGTAGCAGCCAGGTACTGCTTATCAAATACACTTGATTAATTTATTACCACCAAGTGTCACAGGCACCTCTGTGAAAGTGGAAGTTTTGGCGGTTTGCTGGTCTGCAGTATTCAGGTGTGTGTTAATGCACACCACAATCTTTCCAGAAGTGGACGTCCCTGAAAATTCACCCTGAGGTCAGACCTTGCAATGCTCAGACAAACTGCAAAAAATGTAACAAGCAACAGGCATCAGTTAGCATGTTAAAGTTCATGACAGTACAATTAGAAAAAGACTGAACAAGTGTGGCTTGTTCGGAAAGGTTGCTGAGAGAAAGCCTCTTCTCTTTAAGAAAAACATGGAAGCACAGCTGGAGTGGGCGAAGCTGCATTGGAACAAACTACAAGACTTCTGGAAGAATGTCCTTTAGCCAGACTGGACCAAAGTGGAGATATCTGGCCACAATGTGTAGCACTGCGTTTGGCAAAACTCAAATGCTGTATATTACTGTACGTATATTATAACTCCAGGAGCTATATCAAATGAAAGAGAGAGGATTGAAGAAATGGAAAGAGAATAACAAAAATGGCTGCCACAGGATTTACATAATGCGTTCCTCCAGCTTCCTCCATGAGCAACCTGCATGTTCAGCAACCTCAACAACTTTGCACACTAAATTTTAATACCAGCCTTCTCAGAAGTGTGTGTGAGGAACCCATGGCTCCCTGTTCATGGGATTCAGTTAAACAGTTACATTGCTCGTAAAGACTTTGAAAATGCTGGTATACCGAATTGGATATGGATTCAACTCTGATAGAAAAGGCATAATTTTTTTAAGTTATCTATCACTCAGGTAAGATGTCATTGCTGTTTTAATGGGATGTAGGATGAGACAGATGGCTGCCCATCCCTGAGCCTGGTTCTGCTGGTGGTCTCTTCCTGCTAAAAGGTAGTTTTTCCTTCCTACAGTCGCCAAGTGCGTGCTCAAAGGGGGATCATCTGATTGTTGGGGTTTTCTCTCTAATGCTGGAGGGTCTTTACCTTGTAATGTGAAGCGCCTTGAGATGACTTTTTTGTGAATTGGTGCTATTTAAATAAACTTGAATTGAATTGACTATGCAATATGTTAAACTAATACATTCTTTAAGGTTACAGGTCATGATTAAAAAGAACATTTTGGATTCTGTTGGAAATTAAAATGTAATATTTCATTAGGAGCACTTGTAATTTGAGTTCTTATATAACGATTGTTGATTTTTATGAAATTCTGCTCTGATTTCATTGCAGGAGCCACATTAAAACAGTTTTATTTAATGAAATTTTATCTTTTATTGCATTACAAACCAGAGCAACCACGTTTTGCAAATTACTGACTGCACGAACAACAAAAAAAAATCTTTCAATCGCAGCAATTTTACACAAAAAAATAACCAAGACACTATGTATCCCACTCAACCTATTGCGGCCATCCTGTTTGGAGATAAAGTTGCATCAAATAGTCACAATTGGCACATGACGCATCTGTGAGTGGTTGAAAAGTGGCAGTCTTCATTAAGCCCACTGAGAGATTCACTGTTAAACAGAAAACCTCAAAAGAACTACATACAAAATCCTTTACCTGGGTTTTATTATACTACATCACTTTAGCCCATTTTATTTTTAAATGTGTCCAGAATTAGAACTGGTGATCTAATTTTGCTCTCAAGAGTGCCAGACAGTTTGCCAGGGGCATCATCTTAACTCACTAGTTTAATATACTGGACACACATGTGTGCTTTGGTGTGAATGGTAGTCTGCCAACAGTGGTATTAAAACATCCAAATGATTATAATCTTTTAGCCTTCTGTTGCAGTTGTGTAACACAGTTCATAGTGAGTTATAGGCAGTACAAAGTAGTGTTTATGAAAATGGTGAAAATGTTTAAATAAAAGAACAGCCCTTTGATAAATATGGAATTGAGTTAGCTACTGTTAAAGATAGTAATTCAAATCATAACATAGTTAATATCTGTCTAAGGAAATCCCTGGTAGCATGTGAACATAAACAGAAGTGGTGGCTGCAAGGCATTCAGGCAGTGAATATGTGGATGATGGCAGTAAAGTTAAGAGGCCGATACACTATAACACAGAAAGCTTCTTTCTTCTGCACAGTCTCTGATCTCAATGGTGCCATTGCCATTCTTTGATAAGGCTCCACAGTGCTGTAGCATGGGGGGACATTGCGGCAGGTCGGAGTACAACATATTTGCCCCGTTCACCCATAGCCATTCACCAGCCAGGAAACGCAGACCTATCCACACCTAGGGAGAAGAAGCAGCCAGTGAACCTCCATGGTTGTGTAAAGAGAGCTTCAATACGATGCTGAGAACCAGTTCATCCCAGTGGCCAATCAGAGTACAGCAACAAAAACATCTCCTGAATCAGGGGACACCACCTGATTGGGATTTCAGATCTGGGTTGTTGGCCAACAGCCTTACAGTGTAGATATTATTGCTACTCTGGAATGCCGTTTGATGTTGCCTTTCTCTTTTGTTTTCTTTTGCTTTTTTTAATAAATACAAATTTCATTTGCTTTTCATTAACTTGTTGTGCATTAGCTATTGTTTTAGTCAGTATTCCACTATATTTGCAGACAGCTTGTTTTGTTTGCATATTCTGTTTCTGAGTCATTGCTGTTGCCATAATTTACTTAAAATTTTCTTGCACCTCTGGCGGGAGGCACTTTTTATTGCTACTGATCAACACTGTGTTTTTAACTATAGTGAATTTATTTTTTTGTATTTTTTTAATCTTATGTTTTGGCTGGGCGCAGTGGTTAGCACTATTGCCTCACAGTAAGAGGGCCTGGGTTCAAATCCATCAGCTGGCTAGCCCTTCTGTGTGGAGGTTGCATGTTCTCCCTGTGCTTGCATGGGTTCCTCCCACAGTCCAAAGCAATGCAAAGGGGGCTAGGTTAACTGATGATTCTAAATTGATTGTAGGTGTGAAGTGTTGGCTGTGTGACAGTCTGGTGACCTATCCAGGATGTACCCCACCTTTCACCCTATGATAGCTGGGATAGGCTCCAGCACCCCCCCATGACCCTGAATGGATAAGAAGATGAATGAATGTTTTGGCTATACTAATCATAACTTTTTTCTTTTTTTGTGTCATATTTTCCGTTGGTGAAAGATCTGAACTACAGGCAGGCCAGTCCAGCACCTGGACTCTTCTACTACGAAGCCTTGCTGTTGTAATAGCTGCAGTATGCAGTTTAGCATTGTCTTGCTGAAATATGCAAGGCCTTCTCTGAAACAGACGTGGTATGGAGAGGAGCATGTGTTGCTGTAAAATCTGAATATACCTTTCAGCATTGATGGTGCCTTTCCAGATGTGCAAGTTGACAGTATCAACTCATTCCCATAGCATCAAAGGTGCAGGATTTTGAACTGAGCACTGATAACAACCTGGAAGGCCTCTCTCCTCGTGTGTCCAGAGGATGTGGTGTCCATGATTTTCAAATTAACTTTCAAATCTTGATTCACCCGACCACAGAATGTCATGGTCTCCGAGCTGCCTGGTGCTGATGTTCTGTATTTTCCTCTCCCCTTATCACTCTCTCTCTCCTCTGTCCTTGTGTATATGGTTGCTGTGCCAATTGTGATTAGTTGCATTAGTTGTGTCCTGTCTGTACTGCCTCTTGCACACCTGTTCCCTGTTATGTGGATCCGGCGTGGGAGTATTTAGGTTGACCCAAGATGCCCATTCATTGCCAGATTGTTTTACTAGAACTCGCAGTAAGCTTCTCGTCATAACCCCTAGTAGTGAAAGCTTATCATTGTTGCTTTGCCTTATTCTCTGCCACCACCTGATGCTCTGCCTCAGCTCCTCCAGGCCTAGCCCTGCACTGGACCCTTTTGGACCCTGTGGATACATGCTGGATTCCTAATGGATTTGACCTGTCCCTGAGGAACAGAGACTTTGGATTCTCAATGGACTCTTGAGAGTGCGAACACCTCTGGATTTGTACAGCACCCTCCACTTTTGGACCATTCCACAAAACTCTGTTAACTGTGAACCGCTGCCTGCATGTTGAGTCCCTCCTATGAGCCAGCCATGACAGAACAGTTGTCCACTTTGCCTCAGTCCAATGAGTTTTGGCCCACAGAAGACAGCAACGTTTCTGGATCATGTTCACACATGGCTTCTTCTTTGCATGATAGAGTTTTAAGCTGCATTTGTGGATGGCATGGTGAGCTGTGTTCACAGACATTGATTTCTGAAAGTGTTCTTGAGAACAGGCAGTGATTTCCATGACTCAATCATGCCTGTTTGTAATGTCTGAGAGCCCGAAGATCACCAACATCCAATATATAGTTTCCACAGACTCGTCACAACAGCAGCTGCCATTGCTATGGGCAAGCTGCAGGCAGCTGTGCATTCAGGACATGATCGATGCCATTTTGACCGGCTATTATTGGCAGTACCGGGACTATGCCAGGAATGCAACAGGAATTGCACGTGATAAACAGTAGTTCAACGTCAGTTCACCACCAATAAAATAAAAATAAACTGACTTTTAATGACTTGACCCACATATCTGCCGGTTAGGCATAACAGACCTGAATGCCTTTTTGGTTATTGGTTTAATGTAAATATTCCACGGGCAAAATTTCACCCAGGTAATATGTACCCAGTATCATGGTCCTGGGATTTTGTTATATACTTTTGTATGTTTTGTGAGCTTGGGTTATAGTTTCTGAATTTCTTAGTTTTCATGTACTTATTATTACATTCTCTGTTTTTTGCCTTAGTTCTGGCCCTGTGTATGTTTAGTATGGTTTATTGTATCCTTTATTTAGGGGCTTGGTTTGAGTTCTTTATTAGTCTCTAGGCTGTTAAAGTATTTCTGGTTTTCTCCTTATGTATTCAGATTCTAGTTTAATGACTGTTCATAGTTGCTACCTGAGTGCTTTATTTTTTAGTCCTGTTATTCCAGCCTCTCCTGTGCTCCTTTCTTGACCTTCTGCTGCCTCTTTGTATAGTCTGTATCCTCATGTTTTGCCTGTTATGCTTTGTCTTTGGTTATTCTGAGTTTTAGTTACTTTGAGGTTGCTGTTCTGTTTTATTCTAAGTTTCTTTTACTGGCTCCCATCTGCTCTTCATTTCTTTATTCCTGCATGTTTAAAACTTGCATTCTGTTCTGATTCTGGTTTCATTATCCCTGTAGTTTCTGTGATTTCATTATGCTCATGTCTCTGAGTTCTAGTAGTTGTGTTTTACATTCCTTCCCTGCCTCCTGTGTTTTGCATGTGTCTTTTAGTCTGTCACTGTGCCTAGTTTGTGCTTCTTCTCTTGTGTTCACGTCTTCTGTCAAGTTCAGTCGTGTCTACATTCTCGCTTATGTTCTCATTTCCTGTTTTACTTTGGTACCAGTCATGTCTCATGGATTGTGTCTAGTTTTACTTCCTGCCTCTGATGTCACCTGTGACATAATGGTTCAGACTGAGGATGCTTTGAAAAACCTTCAATTTAGGACCACATATGGAAGTGGTCTGAATCTGATTTGAAAAAATGGGATCTGGGCTGTTCAGACTGTCATGTACAAATCACATATGGGCAAAAAATTGGATTTGGGCCTCTTTTGCCTGCAGTAGGAACGTATGCCAGAGCGTGTTCCTGTACCTTGTAGACTTTGTTTATTTTGAAGGACTTATCAACAATAAAAGCTCACTTTAAGGTTTACTTGTTTGGCTTCCTGCATATTGGGCTCTTTCTCCTTCCTCTCTGGCAAACTGTGACATCCAGCTTTGTCAGATTTTTCTCTCTTTACATAAAAGCTCTGAATTGCTTTACCACCAGTCCTGTTTTTCTCCACACGTGGAAGGAGTAAGGGTGATCTTTGTATTTCACAAGACAGCATAAAGTCTCTTTTTAACATGACTGGATATAGATCTAAAGACCTTTGATGTTTATTTTTATATTTTTCCAAATTACCACTTTATAATACTAATACCCTGAGGTCACATTTATTATGCTTGACTCAACATTTTCCATTTTTCATGACAGGTGCTTGACGTACATCTTTACACATATTAAAGCATAGTACAGTAAATATTGTGCACTCCTAATCCCCATCTGTGTTTAGTGCTCACTACACTTTGGGAAAAAGCACCCTGCCCGTTTTGTGCAATGAAGCAATTCAGAAGCCCCTCAACGGTTAGCCATGGGTATCCAGCTAAGAAAGTACAGTCAACAAGCTGCATACAATTATGAACCCACCTCTTCAGCATCAGCCTCCATCACCTTGCTCATCACATGGTTGTAGTCCTCAGGCTGCACACTGAGCAGGTCGTAATGACTGTCTGGCTCAGACGACGAGCGGAGGGTTCGACAGTGTTCCAGCGCCTCCTCCCAGGTCTTGTTCTCTTTCACCAGGACCATGTTGTCCTTATAGCAGATGAAGGGAAACCGACTGAAACAGTCTCGGGTAGCCATCTTTTTATCAAGAGAGGAGATGGAGACACAGTCACCACTGATCCCTGGCTCACCCGATGTCCAGTCTGTGTAGTTTGACAAGCCTGTGCTCCATTTCCATGTTTCCTCTGCAGGACGGGAGTTGAGATTTCAGTAACACAGATGAAGGGGAAATCCATTTAGCAAAAAGAGCAAATAAAATCCCAATATATAGAAGGAAGGAAAAAAGAAAAAAGAACAAATCCCACACATTGGAGTATTAAGCAAAATCAGTTGAGGCCTAACTTATCTACACTCATGAAAAATTTTCATTAGGTCAGTGTTCTTAACAAGCTTTGTTTGGTTGTGCAACAGTGACTTCAGGCAGTAAAACTCTCTGTATCCAGTTTTACAAGCTCTTACTTGCAATTGTTCAGCTTCTTGTTCAGATTAGTATTTTTGAGTTTTTTGAGCATTTTGAGTAGAAGATTTTAAGCTTTGTACGTTGACATAACAGATTTGGTGAGAGACCAAAAAAAAAACTTGTCAATAAAATTGATAGTCAGCTGTGGTTGTGTTAGTGTTTACCATCTCTGTGCAGTCCAATCCAGACTGGAAAGTCTTCCTGATTGATGCTCTTCTTTAGGTCATTGTGATCTTTGAGTCTTATCATACAATGATATTCAGTCTTACAGTACTCGTTGGCTTCATCCCATGTCTTTGACTCAGGGATAAATTCCGACTTTTCACAGATGAAAAAGAAATGTTTTCCACAATCCTCGCTACTAACCCTTTCAAGAGAAAAAACAAACAATGTAAAAGAAGAATTCAATGAATAAATCCATCAATTTATCAGTTTTCTTTATTGTTTATGCAATTCACGGTCACATGGCGGCTGGAGCCTATCCCAGCTGTCATAGGGCAATGGATGGGGTACACCCTGGCCCCAGGTCATCAGTTCATCACAGGGCCTACATATTATTAAGAAAACTACTCTAAAGGCCTTTTCAGTTAATTTTGTTAACCATGTTTTGATTTTAGTAGTATTTGTGACAGTTTGGTCAATTCACCATACATTACAATTTTCACTTCTGTCTCTAATTACCAATATGCCGACAGAGGCATCAGTTTCACAACACATACACTACTAAAAAACAAAAGGCAAATGCAGAAAACATAAGCTCATATCACAACTGCTGGCCATAAAGAGCAATAGAACTAGCACAGTCTTACTACAAACAAATGGACACGCTCATATTACAAGGAATATTAAGACATTATCAACACAATGTAAATAATTTCCATTTGCATGCATTTTCTTAGAGCCCTTAAAATCATGTTTTCAGACAAAGTTAATCTTTATTCTGAGTTGGAAGTTGCAGCCCTAAATGATTCGGTGACAGCAGATAGGATAATGCGTTTCTTCACAGGGTGCTTGAGTAGGGATTTATCAGAAATGACTGACAGTGGGCTTGAAATGAGAAGAATAAAAATGCCATCAGGCATCAAACAATTTTGGATCAGCTGTTACAAGCTTGTAACAAGAGAAAAACCACCAGTAGCTGTGTCAGTCTAACTATATGAATGTTCTATTTTTGAAAAAAAAAAAAAAACATTTGATTTTGAGGGCAATTTGACCTTGAATTAAAAATAAATAAATAGATAAATAAAATGAGCCCTTATAAGTTGCAGTTCTCCCATACTTAGTTTGTAAAGATTACATTTCAATCAAGACTTCCAAGTCCGAATATATAATAGCACCTAGTGACTGCTTGGAAAATTGATTAATGATATTGAATACAAATCCCCACAGCATGCTTAGGAAAAACACTAATCAGTTTAAGTGTGATTTGAATTCTAGTCAACTCAGCATGAATTCTTAAAAATCTTAAAATGTTTAAGAACAGTCTCACTTTACTTTTTGCGACTGTAAGTCACATAAGCACATTTTTCACCGTAGTCTGGCTCGCCATGGTCCCAGAGACAGAAGTCAAGCTTTTCTCCATGGGACCAAATCCAGCCATCATTCCAAGATGACCCATTCTGTTCTCTGTGCAGACCAATCCACGCATGATATCCCATCAAGTTCTTGTTGTCTAAATCTGACTGCCTGTAGATAGTGGCCAAATCTCCATGTGACCTATTTGGGGGGGGATAAAGCAGTTTAATTGTGCTTTAAACAAAAGTTATTGAATTTTTCTCATTTGACAATACATTTTCTACATTTACAAACAATCTGTATGATAATAAGTTATTTGAGTTAGCTTTTAGTTGTCTGCCAGTTATCATGTAAGTGTCCATTCTACTATAATCTAATCTACACTTATATAATATAATATAATATAATATCCATTCAAGCCTCAGTTTTAAAAAAATAAATAAGAACATTCTTTGTTAAACTAGAAGAGCAGCCATAGAGGGACCTCTGCCAAGCAGCTCGAGCCTTTGTTCTCTCTACAACGCTTGCACGCATGCACACATATGCACACTTTCTCGTAGTCATGATATGTGGGGACATCTCAAGGATTTTTTTTCGGCATGATACCATCACCCAATTCTTCCCAAAATTTAACCACCTCTTCCTTTTATGAGGCCGAATCCATAAAAAAAAAAAATGCAGATGAAAACATATACCTCCGCCATCTTGGGGAAGGTCGATTATAGTAATAGCCGTGAATAGGAAGAAAAAGAGATCCTACTCCCTGCAGTAGCTTTGGGCGTCCGGCCAGGTGTAATGATCCTGGATATATGAGTAATCTCTTGACACCACTGATCCCAGTCCAAACACAGTACTGCTGAGAAGAAGGGGGAAGAAGGATCCAACCAAGCTGCTCTTCATCATTGTTGTCAGAATCCTGTTGTACGGCAAAACCATCATGCTGAAAAGCACTGTGCTACTGTAAAAGTAAGAACAAAGAACATTTACATAGTATGCAGCAAAGGGGCTCAGCTGAGTATCTCTAAAACCACAGACAGATGCTAAATTTATTCTTAATTGATAAAAAAAAATCAAGAAGAAACATAAGTAGACATGGACTGACAAAAACTTTGCAAGATACCTTAATCAAGTGCGGAGAGGCAGAAGTGTTGCTGTTCTCAGTTGACTTGGTTACCTGTTCTGATGCATTGCGGTGGCACTTTGCTGTCAGGTGTTTCAAGAGAAATACCCAGCACTGCTTAGTGACCCTCCAAAATCTGTATGGATGTCTTAGTCATTTGAGTTTTTTATATGATGATATTTGACTAGCAGACATGCTTAAGCCAACTATCAGCTGCCTGTCACTGCACCTATATAAATCATTTGACTGGAGGCAAATGAGTTGTGCAGGTAGGTAACAATGAAAACATCTTGCCCTTGCGTCACTGGAAGCAGGCAACTAAAACTCCTGGATCATTGCCCAGAGTCATATGTTATATATCATTCATGTATCATTGGCATGAGCAGCAGATTAAAGAACTGACTGAACTGGGTGTTAACAGTACAGTAACACGTGTTTATGATCAGATATTGCATTGAAAATAGCAATAACAAAAACACATTGAGACAATAAAGAATGATCTATGCTGCTTAAAGTAAAAATCCATGAGTTGTATGGGTTTTCAGACAGGATTTTAAAACACTAAGTAAAATTATCTTTATCACCTGTCTCTATATTCACAAGGCTTGCATTACAAAAGAATCCACCAGGAAGAGCCTAGCCTTGCACTCTGCCTTCACAAACATTTTTGAAAGGATTGGTTCGTTCTAAAGAGGTCACTGAATTTGAGCAGGGTATTGGAACAGGATGCTGCCATTGCAACAAGTCAGTTTGGGAAATTTCTTCCCTCCCAGATATTTCACAGTCAACTGTTGGTGGTATTATTGCAAAGTGGAAGGATTTAGGAACCACAGCAACTCAGCAAGGAAGGTGTCAGACCACGTGAAATTACAAAGCAAGGTCAACTAGTGCTGAAGTGCATAGCACATAAAATTTGCCAACGCTCTGCTGACTCAACAACTGCAAACCTGACTGCCTGACTGCACTCTGCCAGTTGTAAATTTGGTGGAGATGGGATTAGCAGTAAATAAAAATGGATGGTTGGGTTGATTTTTCTGGGGTTGGCCTGGGTCCCTTGGTTCCAGTAAAGTGAAATTTTAATACTTCAGCTTACCAAGGCATTTCGGACAATTCTGTGGCTGCAATTTTGTGGGAACAGTTTGAGGAAGGCCCTTAACTGTTCCAGCATGGCAGGCAGGTACTTTAAGGAGGTTAGTTTTCAGAGTCAGGGTAGTGTCAGGAAGGGCATCTGGTGTAAAACCTCTACCAACTTACCCCACTGTGGCTACCCTTTGGTGGGGAATGCAAGGCAGCAGCCGAAGGTACACTAGAGGTTTGTTGCAGAGTAAGTGCAGAGAGCGTTTATAAAAGACGGAATGTCACTGAAATGTCTCCCTTTGGTTTTGGCTCTGCATTTTGAAACATGGAATTTAAACTCTTGGCTGCTGCCATGTCAGTTTTTTGGAGCCATATGATGATGATAAACTGTGTTCTGCATCTGTAGTTGTAGAAACGTCCTACAGCTGCAATCAGTCCTTCTTCATTTGGTTCCACCGCACTTTATTCTTGGCGAGCATTCTTAGTTCCTTGAGTTTCTTTGCAGTTCTTAGATTTCCTAGTCCTACACAGGATTAAGAAAGTATTCTGAGTCTGACATGTATACAACATTTACGTATCTATATATTTTTTATTATATTTTTTACTTCATATTCACATTCATTCACTCATTTCTGTATATCCAACTGTCTAACTGTATATACTTTAATTCTATACCCTATTGCTACCTATGCTACATGCCGTATATTGGGTTTATATATACATATATATATATATATTTTTTTTTCATATTCATATTCATGTGTACTTAATGGAGTGTCTGTGACATAAGCAACGCCCCCCCCCCAGGGATTAATAAAGTATTCTGATTGTGATCTCTGAGGTCTGCTCTCAGGTTTGTGCAGTGTCTTCCTTTGGGAGCTTTGTATTTGTTGGGTCCCACTACAGCAAATTCTAAGGCTTGTTGTGCTGGAGTGTTTTCTGGCATCTGACCATCAGACCATCTTTACTGAGCCACTTTTGTAGAGAGTGGGCTGGCGCTGCACGTCTTGTATAGGGTCTTGTTTGAGATTAGGCTGTTTGGCCATTGGTGTCCTGTGATTCTGGGCAAATGTTTGCGATCGCCAGCATCAAGCTTGTCCAAGGCTGCTTCTGGAGCTGCCCTGCTATTGCAGTTGTATAGCATTGTTTACACACATATTGCAGAGGAGAGATCCAAGGATCTTGCTCTTCGTCCAATCCTCCTTTCCCTGGAGAGGTTTGTCAATTCTGCCTTTTTCCAGTGTGTCAGACAGATATACATGAGTGAACTCGATCTTGGCTTCATTCAAGAATAAATTTAAGCCTTTCAGGATTTTGGCAGCTGTAGGAAGTAGTCTGTCAAGTGTGTCTTTTTTCCTTTGGAGCCAGAGGTTATCATTATTTTGCCATGAGAGTGAAGCGCTAAGTTATCAGCTAGGAAGCAAGTGGTTAACAACTGGTATTTTTTAATTGTATTTGTGCAACACAGGTACACATACCTGGAAATTTGTGCAAATTTGTAACTGTGGAATAACAAAAGCTTTTTAGATGCCTGTACCACACACTATGCCAGGGATCTCCAAACCCCCGGTCCGCGGACGTGGACCATTTGGAACCGGGCCGCAAAAAAATATATATCGTGGTTAAATTGTTATTTTTTTTCTTTTTCCGACTCTTATTTTGAAAAACAACTGTTTCCGCCCTCGCCTCACTAACCGTACTTGACTCTGAATCGTCGTTTCAGCGACACAAGTTAACCCTTGAAAATAAAATTCACTGAAGAGCTTTTTCAGGAAGGAACGAGCAAACAATGGGACAGCAGAAGGGTCACGGACCGCCAGCAAAAAGAAAGCTGCATTTTAAAGAAAACACAAAGATTCTTACCTAAGTTACAGGTTCATTACAACAGGTAATACACATGCTCCTTACCCTCTGAATGAAGCAATGAAACCTACAAAACTGCTTCACCACATTGGGACAAAACACCCATACACACGTACCTTCTCTATATAAAGTGTAGTTGTTGCGTTTGGATTATAGACTAGGTCCAGGTCCAGGTCAGTGGCTCACATTAGTGGAGGTGAGGCCTAGCAAACTACTACTACTAACTGGCTACAGGTGCCAGTGCTCAGACAACTGGCAATCTTAGCAGCCATGCCCCTATCAC
>VUQH01037357.1:0-20436 GCA_015106775.1 Etroplus canarensis | reverse complement strand
GGTAGTGGTGGAGGTGACATACTTGATATTTTTCTCAATGTCCTTCCTCGAGGTTTTAGCGTGCTTTTTCCTGAGGTGGCGCTCGCAGTTGGCCTTAACAGTGAAAGGGTAATGGCAGACGCGACAGACATACGGCCGCTCGCCACTGTGCGTGCGCAGATGACGGATCAACGTGGCTTTGTCCGGAGCTACATAGTCGCAGATGTTGCACTGGTGTGTCACAGTGCCGAGGTGGGAGCGCATGTGATTCTGCAGACCACCGGAGGAGGCGAACACCTGTTCGCAGAAGCGGCACGGGAACGGGCCTCTCGGCGAGCCGGCGTTGTTCCCCCCTTTGGTTCCTGGCTTTCTTCCACTAAACCCCACCTCCTCATGTGCAGCTGTAGTAGCAGCTGGTGGTGAATCAGATAACGGTGTGCAAGTGTCACCCATGTAGTCTGTGTCCATGTGTCCTCCACTCCCAGATGAGGAAGATGAGGGAGGCGTTTTGAAGATTGATGGGGTGGGAGGCGGCAGGCTGGGGCTGATGCAGCCCAGTGAGGCCTGCTGGGAGCTCTGCAGGGGTGGAGGAGTTGTCGTTGTGAGGCTGGAGCGAGGGCTGATGGGAGGTTTGGGCTTCAATGGAGGCATCGCCTTCTGACCATGAACTTGACCTGCAGGAAGGAGAAACAGTCACTGAGTAGCCCCGTGCCATAAATCTACATCTGGAGGCTTTGACTTGAAATAAAAACCTTTCAGCTTGAGCCAACACACACCTTGACCTCCAGTGAATCCAGGAGCTTTGGCCAGAGGTGGGAGTCCCATCTGATTTGGTGCTGCAGCCGCCACTTTCAGGATCTGCTGGATGTCTGCCAGCTCCATGAGCCCGGCGAAGCCCACCTCTCCAGGTTTAAGGCCTGACGAGGCAGCGCTGACCGCTGCTGCGCCCCCATCGGGCGGCAGGATGTAGCCGCTCTGGAAGGGCTGGCGGGACAGCAGTTTGAGAGCGTCTCTCTGGGAGAGGCCCTGCAGGGGCGTGCCTGAGGCTGTCAACACAGGGATGCTGAGGGCAGCCAGTCTGTTCATGCCGACACCCAATGGCACCCCTAGACCCCCGGACATGTATCCTGAGGCTGGCTCCTGGGGGAGGCTGGAGGATGGAGGCTCCACGTGGATTACCTTGATGCTGTCCAGGTGAGCCTGATGGATCTCATCATCTGTGGGACCAGACTTCACCTGAGAAACAGAAAGCAGACACCTGAGGAGAGATCCTTGGTTAAACCTCATTCTCACCCTCTTTACAAAAAGACAGCAAGTCAGGCTAGGTGACATGATGACCTGGTGACCAAAGACACACACATTAGCACAGAGAAGATGGAGGATGATGGTCAAAGTGTTCTCAGTAGAAGTATTTCCTGGATGGGCAAAGAAAAACACCATCACGTGGCAGTAAAAAGCTGCTGAAAACAGACCAGTCTTCAGCCAACAGACACAATTCCATCCACAATGAGGTTAGTAATTAACATGGTGCTGCGTCTCAGGGCTCGTTTACAGTAATGCATTGGCAGCACGTTGGCGGCATGCAGGGAGCAAATGGATAAGTCGTCTACTCGTCGTAGCTGTACTGTCACCAGGGGGCAGAATCACGTCAGCCAGCCACCAAAAAGATCAGAGTTATAACAAAGAGCTGAAGTGAAACCGAGTGTTTAAAACTGTATAAAGTATCCACTGTAGCCCCTCTGTGCTTTTCGTGATGACTTCTTCCCTGGGAACCTGTTGTTCCTTTCCCATCCCAGGATACTTTTCAGCCAATCAGAATTCAGTCTACGCGTTGGGTCCTTGAGCTTTGCACAGGTGGCTTTTTGGAGGACTGTATGTCTGCACACTTGCGTTGGCTCCATGTAGGCAAATAATGCAGACAGACAGGAGTGTGGGAGCATAAATCCCACATTACACTCAGAGGGAAGGTCGCACCATACCACCATAAGGTTAATGTAACTGTAAAAATCCTAACCTTCTTTCTGAATTTTCCACACTTTCTTTTTGTAATTCCCTTTTCAAACACATCTTACATCCATTCCATTCTATGGGCTTCTTTATGATGCCTATTTCAGCTTGTGCTTTTAACTTGAACAGGCTGCATGCTTACCTTATTTGCATATTTTCATGAAATTGCAGTTCTACTTCCAAAACATACCTTAGAAATGTGCTCAAGACCAAGCACTTCCAGGAAGTTGGACTGCTCTGTGGGTGGAGCTTCTTTGTTAGCATCCTGGTGGTTGGTCTCAGCAGATCCTTCGCCGTTTTCATTTTCGGCAGCTCCTTCACCATTTTCATCTTCAGCAGCTCCTTTGCCGTCCTCCTTTGGCTTCTCCTCGGTGTCGGCAGGGTTGTCAGGGTGGGATTTGTTTTTATGGAGATCCAGGGCAGAGCGAAGGGGGAATGCTTTGTCGCAGCTGTCACAGATGAACCGATGGAACTTGCTGATGCAGCGTCGAAGGTTTGTCTCGCACCAAACCTGGACGAAAAGAAAAAGCTGTTAAAACCGCAAAACAGAACATTTTTACCCTAGATTTGACCTGCAGGCATGGAGGCATGGAGGAAGGGTTACCTGCGCAATTTGAGGAAACTTCTTGCAGGAGAAGTCGATGAAGGCCAGGTCGTTGAAGCCGGTGGGGATGGAGGGGTTGTTCTGGATGAAAGGGTGGCCATTGGGGTCCTGGGGGAGGAGCTTATGAACCGCCGCATTGTGGCGCAACAAACCACGGTGGGTTCGGAAAGAAAGGCAGCAGAGATCACACCTGCAGACAGACAGATGGATGGTAGATTTTAGAGTTTTTCCTGATGTTTATTTGCAGCATTTCCTAAAGATTTCTTCAAAATGTAGTTTTTTTTCTTTTGAGGGTCAAAATTTTTCACAAATCTCAAGTGTTGGACGTCTTCATGAGTCACCATGTGGGTTGTTCTTTACCATAACACCCATTCTGGATGGTAGAGCGGAAATATTGAGTTTGGGATTTCTTCTAAGGTTTATTTTTATCTTTTATTGGCTTTATTGGTTAGTGGCAGATAGGACAGACGTTTTGGAAAGTAGTGGAAGGAAAAGAGAGCTGGCTGTTGCGGTAAGGACTAACCCACCTACAAAAAAACAAAACGCTGTAAATCTTAAATACTCTTCAATACATGAACTTCCCTTTAAGCCAATTTTCCTTCGCATCACAAAAACCTCTGCTGTGGACCACCAGCGCTGCTGCCTGAAGGTAAATAACGGTTGTTTTCAGAAATCCAGCAGGTGGTGACATTTCTCCATGTTTCTTTATCTCAGTGAGGACCAGTAGTGGACAAAGGGGGCATGATTATGTCACGCTGTCCTTTCTTGGCTGTTGTTTTTCCCAGTCTGAAGGTGCATGCTTATTAACCTTATTAGGATTATGTTGAATTCAGAAAATCTGGGTTTTGCCACTCCTGCCTCACATTTCTATGGAAATCTAGTTCCTAAAAACACCATCAGGACTGCAAACATCAATCAAGAAAACCAACAAAAGAAAGCAGTTTAAAACGGCGCAGCTACTTAAAAGTGGAAATGATGCTGTGGGGGCTAAAAACACACATGTACAGCAGGACAAACGAGTGTGTGTGCGTGTGTGTGTGAGATAACACGGTGTTGGTCCGGCTCTCGTTAAGCGCTCAGAGGACAGCTGCTCAGTGTCTGCCGCAGTCACATACTCTTATCACGTTCTGCGTGTGTGTGTTGTGTGTGTATAATCCTCTCGGACACGCGGGTGGAGGATGTTGGGGTGGGGGTCTCGACCATATGTGGACCAGCACTTGTTGAACCCTACCTCATCAGTCAGCTCTCCACCTCCGCCCTTATCTCTCAAATTGATCGGACGATGCTAGTTATTATCATTAACATTATTATTGTTGCTGAAGCTTTTTCGTATTGTTCGCAAAGTAAACAGCTCAGGCTGACATGAAAAAACTTTTTCCTGACATTCAGTATGATGGTAAATCTGATGCATGTCCACAGGAAGTATATTTGTTGCCTGCTGCAGGTATTTTGTCCGGACAAATCATGGACGTATCACGACGAAAATGAAACGCCAAGAACTCAACCAATGTGCCTTCATCTTAAATCTGACCCTGTGTGACCTCAACGTTTTCATCTTACCATCCTGTAACGTTATCAGATGTTCTATCCATCATAGGTATTAACCACACAAAGTCTAGACAAAGATCCAGCAGAACAGTCAGCTCCTGCAGTTGTAAATTTAGTTATGGACAGACGCGTGGACTTCCCTTGCAGTGTGGCTCGCTCCGTATGTTGTGAAAAGTAATATTTATTCATTTTGCAACAACTTAAAGTTTCTGTATGTCAAGACTTCAGATTTTCAGTCCAAACGATCCCACAGACTCAACTGGTTACTTGCCAATTTATTCCCTCCCCCCTTTTTTTTCCTCCATCCAGTCTAAGTAGAGATTCCCAGACCTCCCTCTGCTCAGCCACCTCCTCTAGCTCTTCCAGGGGGACACCAAGGCATTCCCAAGCCAGCTGAGAAATGTGATCTCTCCAGCATGAACTGGGTTGAACCAGGGTCTTCTCCCAGTTGGATATGCCTTAAACACCTAGGAGACGTCCAGCAGGCAGGTCAGATACCTGAACCACCTCGGCTGGCTCCATTCGATGTGGAGGAGCAGCAGCTCTACTCTGAGCCCCTCCTGAATGACCAAGGACCTCAGCCCATCTCTAGGTGAGAGCCCAGACACACTGGAGGAAGCTCATTTCAGCTGCTCGTATCTGCAATCTCATAACCAAAGCTTGTGGCCATAAGTGAGAGTGGGAATGTAAATTGACAGCTTTGCTTCCACGCTCAGCTCTCTCTTCACCACAACAGACTGACATAGTGTCCACATCACTTGCCGATGCCACACCAAATCCATCTGTCAATCTCCCACTCCACTGTCCCCTCACTCGTGAACAGGACCTTGAGATACTTAAACTCCTCCACTCAGTGCAGCAACTCACTCCCAACCCAGAGTGGGTGCTCAGATGTTTGGTTTTATCCAACCAAGAGACCAGAAATGCTCAGTTTGACGTGAAGCAGAGAGAAGAAGAAAATCCACTCACAAAGGAAACTGGAGCCTGATACCATCTGTAGGGTAGACTACTCTGTACCATCACTGACCATCAAAGAAAACCTGTTCTCATTTCCAGCCCCTTACTTTTATTCTAGGACTCCACCAGAGGAGCTTTGCATCATTCACAGATCACAATAATCATAGGCTGGGCCTTGCCGCAGCCCCTCAGTTCATCCTGTGTCTGAAACAAGCCGTTTTAGCTCCTCCCCGTTTAGGCCACAATGATCTCATTGGCCTGTCGAGGAGCAGCATCCGGTGCTTGTTACAGACCCCTCCCCCTACACTGTTTAACACACCAACGAGACAAGTTGGACCGGATAAAACATACCGTTTGTTGACTTTGTGTAGCCTGTGTTTTATTCTTTTATATGTGCTGAGAGCCTCCTGCATCCTGCTGCTGTCTTCTGGGACATCTCCATCATTCCACGCTCTCTGTAGGCTACAAGATATTATCATTTCTACAGTGACCATCAAAGCATTCATTAGCTGACAGAGACGAGTGGGGGAGGAATTTCTTTTAGAATCGTTCCTCATACGAAGTAATGATAAGTGTGTGCACATATTCCAGCATACAAACACAGCCAAACCTGTGGCCTTACATCCATTTATTCGCCTACCATTTAGTGTGAACCCAGAAATACATGGCGAAGGGTTAAAGGAGAAGCTAATCTATAAAAATAAATTTTCAGCAGATTTTTAAAAGCTGTTTAAAAGTTTAAGAGCTGCAACCTCAAAGTGGACATCCCTGGATTTAAAACTGCTGGAGGGTCTCAGCAGGTTTTATATGAACACAGGAGCCATGTAGGGCTATATATGTTAATAATAACATGTTCAAATGAACTCGGAGCCAATTATTCGAAGCAAAAGTACAGACTAGCTGAAGACAGGCTAGGAAGGATGCAATGAGTTACAATAGTTGAGATGGGAGAAAACTAAAGTGGACTAAAAGCTTCAAGGTACTGGGTGATCTTATTTTGTAGAATAAAGAAACATGACAGGTTCAAAATTCAAATGTTGTCCAAAAATAAGGTTCTTAGCTGATGATCTCATATTGGTCCTGAGGGGGCCGATGTAATGATCCACCTGCTTAGAGAGTTTGTCAGGCCCGAACGTGAGAACCTCGTTTTTTTCAGGGCTAACATGGAGGAAATTTTAAGACATCCAATCAGTAGTAGAGAAACATTCACTAAGGCAGGAAAGGCTACCTCTGAGGCTGTTCAGCAAATGCACCAGGGGTAACATTTATATTGAAAACAGAAGTACTCCAAGGACTGAGCCTTGAGGGGCATCACAGTTGACAAAGTTATTAATATGACTTCTGTGTTGAACCGTTAACTGTCCATATCTCAGGAGGGATTAAAAATCTGAATGAAAAAAATAAGGTGGTGTGTGAGCAAAACAGCTGGTTAAACTAACTGGTTTCTCATAGATGCTAATCAAAAAATTGTGGTGGGGCCCGTTTCATGCAACAGGACAGGGTAGGAGCCCCTCCAAACTCAAGGCTTTCACTGCTAACATGCTAATATTATGAAAAGTTTCTTCAAACTGCACTCTAACTCCTCTCCATCACACATGTTGTCAGAGGTGATCAGTAAGAGAAAGCTTCTTGCTATGTTAAAGAGTATGTATTTCCTCAGTTACATGCTAATGCTACACACATCTGCACAGATCAAAACTGATCTCAGAGCACCGAAAGCAGAGCCAGAAGCTGCTTGTCTAGCATGATGATCTCGTGTCACTCTCATCAAAGGCCACAGGTTTATCCACGATATCCAAACAACCAGAAAAGGCTGTGGTCTCTTAGGTTACCCGGCTCCAGCCTTTGCTAACAGGACATGGATATGAAAATGTCAGGATCCACAGAATCAAACACTTCGAAGTCAAGCAAAGTCAAGCAGAGTCAAGCAGAGTCAAGCCTGCTTCCAGAGACAATAACCAAGTTCAGCCACAAGATGGCAAATTTTAGATTTCACTCAAGTCTGAGCTTTTGGCTCACAGCAAAGATTCCCAGCATGTGGGCTGAGGCCCCCTGGTGGGTCCTGAAGGTATCACAGGTGAGCAATGACAGGTCATTTAAACCACCATAAAAAATATCAATCAAAATTATTCCAAACAGGTACAAACAAAATTGATAACTATTCTTCATTTATATCAGACCAATTTCTGATCCGGTGATTTTATCTCTCCTGGCTGTGGAGAGGTGACATCAGAAAAGTTGTTCATGAAGAGCAAAATGAGCCCATGCAAACAAAAATATATAAAGATTTACAAGTGTGGGATCAAAAGACACCTCAGTCTCTTGAGCCCCAATCACACAGGCCCAGAGACCTGTCTGCCACCACCTAGTGAAAGAAAATTAGAATTTTAATTGCTTGGTGGTTGCGGCTCAATCTCTGGGTCTGTGTGACCAGGGCTTTAAAAGTAATTAAAGGTTTGAGTAGGTCACATTTTTACTTTTGGGAATGGCTGGAACAAAGGATTACTTTTATTTTTTGAAACTTGTTGTGTTTAACATACAAACCGCTTTGTAAGGGTCTTAAAATAACAAAAACACAAAGTTTCACTTGAAAACATCAGTGCTGGACATTTGTCTGTAATCATTAAACTTACAACCCATGACATTAAGTCTGACCCTCAATCCGACCTGCTGCACAAGTTTCATGAGGTTTGAGTTTCTTAATGTTGTCACACTGTTGGGTTAAAAAAAAAGCTCAGAGTTTTCAGTCTGGGGCTCATTTAAGGCAATTCTGGTCTCATTTTCAGACTGGTGCTGGACTCTCAAAAGTAGACATTCTTCCTAAGTTTCTTTGTGGTTTCTTTCAACGATGAGTTTTTGTGTATATATATATATATATATATATATATGTCCATGTTTTTTGATCAATACTTTGGTTTTATTGTCGTCTTTGTCTGGTTTTAATGTGACTGAACATCCATCCATCATCCTCTTGGCAAGTTAAATTACCCTCCATCCTCCATCGCTCCATCCCTCCATCCCTGCAGTGCACTCGATCCTCTTACCGGCTGATTAGTGAGGATTTACAGCTAAATATTCTCCTTCCTCCATAACGAGCTCAGCACCGCCTGCTCACCTCCTTCTCTCCCTCTTTTTTCTTTTCTTTGTCTTCCTCAAACTTCATTCTTCCTTTCCTTACTTATTTGCCTTCAGTTTTCCAGCTTCTGTCCCCTTGCTCCCCACCTTCATTTTCTCTTTTCTAGCCTTTTTTCTCCCATTATCCCTTCATGTCCTACTTTTACACATTCTGTGCTTTTGTCCCTTTTTCCTTCTATCCTTCCTTTTGTCTTTTCTTTTACTTCATTTAAATTCCTCTCTTCATTCCATTCCTTTCAGTCCTAGTTTAATCTTTTTCTTTGCATTTTTGTTTTCTTTCCCGTTTACTTCATATTTTTCCTCTCTTTCCTTTGTTGCATCCTTCCTTCTTTCTGTGCTTGTCTGTCCTTCCTTCATCTCACCTCTTTCTGTTTATCATTATTTCTTTTTACTTTGTGTGCTTTATTGCTTCCCGCTGCTCCGTTTTCTTTTCCCTTCTTAGTTCTTCCCTTTCATTTCTTGCTTTCCTCCCCTTCTTCCACCACATTTCCTTCCCTTTATCCATTTTCCTTGTTTCTTATTTCCATCCTGCTTCCTCCCTGTTTGATTTTTTTTATTGTTTTCTTTGCTTCATTTTCTTTTTTTCCACTTCCTTTGTTTTCCTTCCTTCTTTGTCCTTTCTTTCACTCATTTCTTTCTTTTCCTCCATGTAAGACTTTGTCCTTTTGTGTGACAGATGTATTTTCTGTCCTTCATGGTCCAGTTGAGCGTGTCCTCCTTCACTTATTAATCTCTCTCTTTTTTTACTGTGTCTCTCTACCTCTCTCGCCCCTGGTAACTCATTATTCTCCTCCTCTTTGTCCTCTGGTTATCCTTCCTTCCCGCTCTCCCCCTTTAGCTTCATGTGCTTCATGTGATTTGACACTTTATACTTAAATGTCTTATTCTACCTTTCAAATTAAGAGCTTAAATTAAAGACTTAAAACAGAGAGTACTGGAGTAAATGTACTCAGTTACTTTCCACCAGTGAGACACATACTCACTGCAGGAAGGATACAAGAAAAGTAGAATGAGGAGACAAGCATAGGGAACGAGGAAAGAAAATAAGGACATGAGAGAAAAGGAAATGAGGATAAAGGGGACGGAAAGAGGGAAGGAAAAGAAATGGGATGAGGAGACGAGAATAGGAAAGACAAGAAAACAGGCAGGAAGACAAGGAGAGTAGGGGACAGGAGAGTGCCTTTAAGAACATTTTACAATCATGTTATCGTAACTATCACGCCGGTGGATGCATCATGGGCATTTGGGGTTCAGTGTCTTGCCTAAGGACACTTGGGCACGTAGACTGAAAAAACCAGGGATTGAACTGCCAACCTTCCAGTTGGAAGACAACCCGCTCTTCCTCCTGAGCCACAGCCGCTCCAGATAGGAACAACAAGAGGAAAGAAAGGCATAAAAAAGGGTAGGAAACAAGGAGAACGGGACAGAAGAAGGAAAAAAGAAGAGAAAAGGAAACAAAAAGTGAAATCGAGGAAAGGAAATAAAGACAGGAGAAAATAAAGACTGGAGATGCGATGAGGAAATAAGGACAGGAAAAAGGAGAGGAATTAAGGCATGAAAGAAGTGCGGAGGAGGGAGGGAAGGTAAAAAGATCAGACAAGAGAGGGAGATGAGGAAAGGAAATTAGAAGAAAGGAAGGAAAAGGAGGAAAGGAATGAGGGAAGGAGGTAAAGATAGACAACAATGAGAGGAAACAAGGAGAGAAGGGGACAAAAGAGCAGACAGAAAGGGAACCAAGGAAAGACAAGGAAAGGAAATGATGATATTAAAAGGAGAAATGAGGAAACGACAAGAAAACAAGCAGAGGAAACATTAGGAGGAGGTGCAGAGAGGACGATGGACGGGTAAGGAGATGAGGAGGTGAAGGAGAGAAAAAGGTGAGGGGGTGAGGAGCACCGTGATACCTCAGGGCGGTGTCAGGATGAGTGTCCATGTGAGCGTCCAGATCCAGTCTGGAGCTGCAGGTCTTGAAGCAGATGGGACAAGGCAGAAACTCCTCCTCCGAGCCTCGGGTCACCGCCACGCCATCCTCAGCCGCCACGTCTTCCCCCGCCTGAACACAGGACGACTCGTTATCCTTCTGTAACAAACAAGCCCCGCCCCCTCCTCAGGTGGCCGTTCTCTCTCTCTTTTTTTTTTTTTTATTACCTTTTTGGTGGGCGGCTCCTCTCCACTCTCCTCCTCGGGGCCTTGCCTCCTCTTCACGGACGGACGTCGGCGTTTGTTGGGGGAAGGCGGGCTGACGGGGAGCAGACCGCTGGCCGGGTCCTTCTCGTGAATCTTCATGTGTCTGAGAGGAGATACAAAGGAACAGGTGACTTTACACAACTTGTTTTCTGGCGGCGTTCACCTGCGTTTAAAAACAAAACAAACAAACAACAAGACACCCGAGAGGGCATTGTTTATTTAGCAATGGACTGCTAGGAATTCTGGGAAGGAATCAGGGGAACTGACCCCAGCCAGTCAGCTGGGAATGTGCAGGGATACAGGAAGGGGCGGGGCTACAACGACCTGACAGAGTGTGTGCAGGTGTTTGTTTACAAAGTAGCAGTGAAGGTGTCAGGTTACAGAAGTTCAATGAGGAGAGGAAACAAGGGGAGGAAACAAGGAGAAAAAGATGGAAAAAGAAGGAAAGGAAAGGAAGAAAGAGGAGAGGGAATACGGAGAGAGGAAAGAAGAAGAAAAGGAGGAACATAAGGAGAGGAAACCGTGAGAAAGGAGGTGAACGTGATGTGAGGAGGTTTGAGGAGTCTTTAGAGGACACATGGGGAGGAGCGGGCAGCAGGAGAGAGGAGCCATCATCTATAAATAGGTGTCAGGCAGCGAGCTGGACGCCCATAAGAGGTCCTCACACTCAGTCAGCAGATCTGAGGGCAGCTGACAGGAAGCAGCTCATTAACCAATCAGAGGAGAGGAGACGGCCAACCGGAGCGCAAAGTCTACTCAAACCACGCTGTGACCCTGCAGCTGACCAATCAGAGAGCAGGAAACCTGCCGAGTCAGCTGACACACAATCCTGATCAACGTGTGTTGTGTGTGTGCGTGTGCGCGCGCACTTGTGTGTAAAGCAGTAAACAGCTGCTGAAGTCCACATATCAACACACACACAGAAGTGACACAGGGGAACAACAGACATGAAACAAGGAGAGGAGGCAAGGAAAAGAAGAAGGAATGACAAGCAGGAAAGGAAACAAGACAAGAGGGTAAGAAGAGGAAGGAAGGAAGGAGAGAGAGCAAGCTGAGAAAGAAGTAACAAATAGAGTAAACAAAGAACAGGAAGGTAGCAAGAAAAGAAAAAGGAAGGATATAAGGAAAGGAAATAAGGAGGACAGAAGATGAAACAAGGAAAGATAAGAAGGGAAAGAAAGAAAGGAAACAAGGAAAAGAGGAATGAAGGAAAGCTGTGAGGATTGAGAAGCAAGAAATAAACAAGGGGAGAAGGGAAGTAAAGGAAACAAAAAGGAGAGGAAACGAGGAGGGAAAAACAAGAGAGGAGACGATTCGATTCAGAAGAAAAACAAGAAAAAAGAAGTTAAGGATGAAAAGCGAAAGGAGAGAAGAGGAGGAGACACCCTGGTTACCACCATCATGGAACGTGTTTTCAGTGGCAGGAAGTGGACCACAGGCTGAAGAGGATTCTGCCCTCATGCAACATGTTTGTTTCCTTCCTCCTCTCTGCCTGTTTGAAGCTGAGCAGGGAACCTTTCAGAGGATGCTCTCCTCCTCCTCCTCCTCCTCCTCCTCCTGCATGTTTGCATTGTAAATCAGCAGCTCTGCAGCTTTGTGCTCTCGGGCGCGGAGGGACTCGACAAACCGGCCCGTCGGCTTTCCGCTCAAGTTACCGTAAAGCTGCAGCGGGACCGCAGGAAGTGAAGCTGAGTCACAGAAAAATCCCGCCAACGCCAACAGAGACGAGGACGTTTCTGACAAAAGACGTCAAAGTCTGAAAGGTCCAGCAGGGATGGAGAAACAGAGGCAGGAATAGGGTGGAGGGAGGGGAGGAAAAAAGGGGAGAGGAGTGGAAAGAAGGAGAGAAGGAAAGAGGAGAGGACAGAAGGAAATAGGAGTGAAGGAGGACAGAAGAGAGGAGTGGCGAGAGGAGGCAAAGAAAGGGAGAGAAGAGAATGAAGGAGGGGATAAAAGGAAAGAGGGGAGGAAAGAAGGACAGGGAGGGAAAAGAAAGGAGGACTGGAAAGAAGGAGAGGAGAGTGAAGAAGGAAAGCGGACAGGAGAGGGAGGAAGGAGAGAGGAGTGGAAAGAAGGAGAAAGAAGAGGAGGGGAAAGAAGGAAAAAGGAGGGGAAGAAGGGGAGAGAAGAGAAGGACAGAGGAGAGGAGGAGTGGAGAGCAGTAGAGGAGAGGGGAGGGAAAAGAGAGGAGGAGTGGAAAGAAGGAGAGTAGAAGGAAGGAGAGAGAGGAGAGGAGCAGTGGAAAGAAGGAGAGGAGGAAAGAGGGAGACAGGTGAGAAAAAGAGGACAGAAGGAAAGAGGAGAGGAGTGAAAAGAAGGAGAAAGAAGGGGAAGAATGGAAGAGAAGAGAATGAAAAAGTAAGGGATAGAAGGAAAGAAGAGAGGAAAGGAGAGAGGAGGAGGAGTGGAAAGTAGGAGAGAAGAGAGGGAAGGAGAGAGGAGAGGGAAAAAAGGAGAGCCGAGGAGTGAAAAGAAGAGGAGCAAAGAGGGAAGCAGGAGAGAGAAGAGGGGGAGAGGAAAGAGGGAGACAGGAGAGAAAAAGAAAGGACAGAAGGAAAGAGGAGAGGGAAAAAGGACAGGAGGAATGTAATGAAGGAGAAAGGATGGGAAGAATGGGAGAGAAAAATGAAAAAAGGGGGGCCAGAAGGAGAGAGGAGAGGGAAGGAGAAGAGAGGCGGAGAGGATAGAGGGAGACAGAGGAGAGAAGGAGAGAGGGGAAAGAAGAAAAATCCCCCCAGAGCAAAGAGAGACGAGGAGTTTTCAGACAGCACTAAGTCCAAAAGGCTCCTTTCCCCTCTCCTATCAGCTGTTTTTAGTCTCTTATCATTTTAATAAAACATCTTAAAGTCACAAAATCCTCCCACTTTTTCATTTTATCGCCATAAAAACTCAACCACACTTCAAAAGCAGCCATTAGCATCTCTACCTGAAACAAGCTCCTCCCCCTTAAGGCCAATGTGAAAAACATTTTATTTAAAATTAAAAAGAAGCACCAAGATCTTGAGAAAGCACAATATGAAAGTTAAAGAAACCTGAAAAGAGGAGGAAGGCCTACAGATGGCACAGAGGGAACATGGCTGCCAACAGATTTCTGTGTGTCTGTCAGCCTACAGTCATTCCATCCTGCCCACAGCTCCTCATACCATCACCGAAGGACACAAAGAGACCCAACATCTGTTTGTCCCAAACAGGCTGAACCAACATCTGTTTGTCCCAAACAGGCTGCACGCTGAAACACCAGCCACCATCTTCTCATGTAAACGCCACACAGTCACAAATGACTTCAGGTATAAAGATCGCAGCCAATAAAACTCAACTGTGGCATGTGTCAGATTTTCAAAATAAAGTCCCTCAGTTACAGAAAGTTGGCAGGGTGCTTTGGAGCATGCTTAAAGGGAGCTGGCTTTTCAAAATAAAATGCAGTAGCACAAAAATCACTCCTCGAATTTCTAGTTGTTACTACAGTTACTGTTAGTGTCCCTATAGTGGTTTACACATTTGCCTCACAAGCAAAAGGTCCCTGGTTTGATTCCAGGTGGGGACACAAGCATCTCTCACCATGGTGGGTCGTGTCAGGAAGGGCATCCAGCGTCAAACCTCTAAAAAAATTACGAATGTAGATTAATCCTCTGTGGCGACCCCTTGGGAAGAATACAAGGGAGCAGCTGAAGGTGCTACAGTTGTTTGTAATATTTTACAGTTGTCAAACTAAAGGCTCCCAGAAGTCCAAGTGGTGGCATTTCAAAATAAAATGCACACACACATAAAGGAAGTAGCAACACATCATTTAATCCAAAATTTCCAGTTAATATTATTGATCGCTTCTTTTATTAAATGAGTGTCAAAACAAAAGCCCCTACATGTTCAAAGAAGCTCACCTGACCTACCTTTCTCACAAACTTTCAAAATAAGAGTCTCACTGGCTACAGCAGTTTAGTCAGAGGTTTTATAGTAGTCTAAATGTACCTTCAGCTGCTCCCTTGTGTTCTACCCAAAAGGTTGTCACAACAGATTAATCTGCATTGATAATTTGGCAGAGGTTTCAGTCGGATGCCCTTCCTGATGCAACCCTCCATTGTGGGAGGGGCTTGTGTCCCCACCTGGAATTGAACTAGGTACCTTTGGCTCGTAAGGTGAATGTATAAACTGCTACAAACAGACTGGCTTTCCAAAAAAATCAAAATAAAAGCCCAATAAACAAAAAGTAAGCAGGATGCTTTGAAAAATGCTGGACTACCAAAATAATAGCTCCAAATATGTTTAAAAAAAGAGCTTTAAAACAGTCTTCCTTTTCAGAATAAAATGCACATATATATATTGTTCATATAAATATTCATAAAGCCAAAAAAGGCTAAATCAGCCCTTTTAAACTTCTACGTCCAGTTTGGTGTTTTATGTGATACAGACTGAAGTTCTGCTTAATGAGCCACTTGGCTGACATGTAAACAAGGCCCGACATTAATGAACGTTAATGTTCAGACTCACACACACTCACACACACACTCTGCAGTTAGGTCGTTAGGTCTGATGTGGAAGCTGGACGTCACTGATAAATAAATGACTGGGCGTTGTTCTGCATGTGTGTGTTTATAATGGGGGTGGGTGGTTAAAAGTTATCTTCCCACTTCCTGTGCAACCCCCACACATGCACACACACACGACCAGTTTTTGTTCGCTCCATCATGGTTGACTGGGGATCAAGTTAAATGCCAACTTCCTGCACCCGAGGTTAAAATGGGGGGTGTGTGGGTGTTTAGCAGCCACACGCTAACATCCATTTGGGCGTGTGTACGAAGGTCGTCCCAGCTAAAGACAGTAGCCAGATGTTAGTGGGCACACGCCAATCTAAATCATAAACTTTGTGAGCAGCGCTCGCTCTGATTGGACGGCGGGTAGCTGGATGGTTTGTGTTGTAAGCACCTGTGCATGTTGCCGTTGGTGGTGAAGGTCTGGCCACAGATGCTGCATTTGTAGGGGCGCTCCCCGCTGTGGACCAGCATGTGTCTGTCGAGCGACGAGGCCGAGCTCAGGCACTTCCCGCAGATGCTGCAGGAGTGATCTGTCGCCCCGGTGTCAGCGTTGTGCTGCAGGGATGAAGGGGAACACATGCTGACTCAGCAACTTCACAATTCATTTTTACCTGTTCTTATTCAATATTAATGTGCAGACATGTAAAATTCTGCTTTTTGGATGTACATTCAAAATAAGAGTCTTATAAGTTAACAATGGCTTAGTTAGAGGCTCTATAGTCACCTGGTTTTCCCGAGTCACTAAACCCGCCATGGTTAGACTTTCACAGTAAAAGCCTGTATTGATTTACAGAACATTACCAGTTACCTGGCCATCAGCACCTTTTCCTGCTCTGCATTTCCCCAAGGAGGGGTCGCCACAGCGGATGAACCCACAAAGGTGATTTAGCACAGGTTTTATGCTGGATGCCCTTCTCAAAGTAATACTCCCGCTGTGGAAGGGGCTAGATTTTAATTGCTAAAAGGAGCTTACAAGGAGCTCCAAAATATGCTACCTTCTCAAAATAAAAGACAGAAATATATTTAATGTATCTTCTCATAGCATACGAAAGGGGAAGCAGTTATTATTATCACTGCTGACCACACATTTTCCATCTTTGCGATTTGACTTCAAAATAAGAGTCTACAGGGGCTTAGTCAGAGGCTCTACAGTAGGCTGGTTTTTCCGAGTCACTAAACCTGACGCATGGCAATATGCTACCTTTTCAAAATAAAAGACAAACATATTCATAACATCTGTACAGTGCTCTCAAACATCAAACTGAAAATAGCACCGCATTAATTTCTTCAGAAACATTTATTATTGCCGGTGACCACACCTTTTCTATCTTTGAATTCATCTTCAAAATAAGAGTCTAAAAGGGCTTACGATACAGACTGTAACAACCTGGTTATCTTAAGAATGACCCAAGTCATTAACCTTGTAATATGTTGAATTTCCAGAATAAGTGCTAGAATGCTGATGTAACAAAATAAGGCTCCAAATATGTTGAAAAGAAGGGCTCTAAAATATGCTTCCTTTTCAAAATAAAATACACACATACACATTTAAAATGTCTGCTGTGTGTTTAGGATATATAAGACTTCTCCTGAAAGGTTCCGGTTTTTATTAGTACATGGTTGTTGCAAATAGTTACCTGTCTAATGTGCATGGTCAGCTGGTGCTGTGTTTGACAGTTCTTGTCACACAGCGGACAAGAATAAGCTGAGCTGTCGTCTTTGGCGTCCTGAAAGAAAAATAACAAAAAACACATACATTAATGTTAACGCAGATGAATAATGCAGAGCAACAGATCCAGCAGAGCACCTTGTGTACAAATCTGACTGTCTGCGCCAGTTTAACTGCAACTGCCTAAATGCTTTTCAGCAAGAAGCATCCGATCATGACCCACAAAAGGCAGGTGAGAGCTCAAGCACCTGACCGGGTACTTCTTCCTGCTACCTCAGACACCAAGCTGCAATGATTAAATGACAGCATGTATCTGATCACCAGATGCAAAACAAAAGCGTGTGGGTCACAGGCAGGGCCAGGCATTGTCCCGTGGATCCTTTTTGTGGTCTGACAGCTGTGTCCAGATGTGGTTTTAAGTGGCCTCAGTTTGACCTGATGTCACATTCAGCTGCCAAACTGACTGAGTGACTGCAGAACTGCACACACACAAACTTGTCTTACGGTTGCTGGGGGGACCCACATAAATATGATGTATTACAGGGACCCAGAACCCTAAAGCAAGTTCTAATGTTCCCACAGAGTAGAAACACTCCGTGGTTTCAAACATCAGGCTTTTTCTGCTCATCGCTGTGTGAGGAAATGTTGAGAAAACAATCTCTACAAATTACTGCATGCACACACACATCCTCCACTCAGAGGCAGTGCTTTCCTTTTCCTGTTTAAGCCACAGGAAGTGATGACGCGCCGTGGAATGCCAGCAGGCGTGATGGGAGAAGAGAAAATGAACCACAGTGATGAGGCAAAAAAAATATGAGGACATGAGAGGAAACAGGAGAAGTTGCATGTCTTGCCCTGGATGCAGCGCAGTGGAGGCTGTGTCAACAGTGCAGTCATGTACCTGGTTGCGTCGTGCGTTGCGGCCGGGAGGAGCTCGCATGGCTGCTGTGATGGACTTGCTTGGTGAAGGGCTTTAAGCAGAAGAGAAGAAACAAAATGTGAAATGAGATGCAAAATGAACACTTTATGAACAATTAGAAACATTTATTTAGAGGTTAGGTGCATGCTGCAGGGACCCCACAGGACAGAAAGCACTAAAAAAGGTGCAGAGGCTGTTTAATAATAAGTGGGTTTCATTTGTCCAGAGGAGGTGGGGCTGTTGTAATGTTTCCTGCCCTGCATTGGTGACTCTAATCCAGCCCTGAGTGTATGTGAGTGATTACACTCACAGCTGAAATGACCTCCTGTTGTTCTGTGAGCTGTAATTTAAACGCTGTTAGTTTGTTTTGTCAAACTGGTCCCACTCAAAGTGGCAGATGAATATCTGTGGATTATGGTGATGCTGAAGGAAACCTCAAAATGTGATGATGTCAAGGTGAGTTCTGAATGGTCCATTTTTGAGAAGAATCACAGACTTTTATACACATTTTTTTTTAAATTTGACCGGCACACTTTGGAACAAAGACCACAGGGAGTATTTCATCCCCACCTCCACTCCACAGATGTTAATCCTGCCAGATGGGGATTCCGGTGTAGACATGGGCAGATACTTTGATTTAAACTTCATTATTTCGCACAAATGATTCATTTCTTGAGTGCAAAAACTTATGTGATCCCCCATGAGGTGTGAGCTCAAGGAAAATCTGAAATTGAAATTGGTTTTTAAACATTTGTTGCTCTAAAATAGGCTATTTTAATATAATTAAGAGTTGAAATGGATTTTTATGTCCTGACTTCAACTTGACGTCACTAACCATTTCTAGGTTCAAATGCTCCTTCAGTTATTTCAGCTCTGATAAAATGGGAAGTGTGGCTGTTCCCCCAGATGTTACAATAAAGTTTAATGTCCAGACATTTATGAAAAAGGGGATTTACCTTGGCTGAACCAAGTGAAAGTGTTTAACTGTCAATTGTGTGGAGATGCGACCTGAAACTCTAGCAAAGCAGCTTCCATTTATAATGAATCTCATCATAATTATATTAATTTGATGCATCAGTGGAGAAATTACTTTTTTTTTTTTTTTTTAAAATCGCCTTGATTGGTGAGCTATTGCCAGTCGCTTTGACTATCGCAATCCCTGATGTCATCATCTGTCAGCAGTACCCTACTGTCCGGCAGCTAAAGCTCGGTCTAAATGAGGTCATGCAACACAGGACAATGATCCCAAGCACAGGAGCAAATCTACATGTCTGAAAAAGATAAGAATCAAAATGTTGCAGTGGCCCAGTCAAAGTTCAGACCTCAACCCCACATTGAAACGCTGTGCAGAGTCCTTCAGAGAGCTGTGAATCAATGAAGAGCCACAAACCGCAATCAACTAAAGGAAAACTGTAAAAAAGAGCGGGCCAAAATTACTCCACAACGATGTGAGATACTGATAGCCATACAGAAAACCATTACTTCAAGTTACTGCTCGCGGTTTTACAAGTTACTGAATCATGGGACTGCATAATGAGCTCCTACCTGGTAGCTACTGAGCTATGATTAGGCTAATATAAACACATTAGCAATGGAAAGATGGAGGATGAGCTCTAGATGAGGGATCTCAAACAAACGCTATCATATGGCAGGAAGCAGACACCAGGAAGGGAACATCTCAGATGATCCGTCCCACAGGTTAGTCTTTAACATGTTGGATTCCTCTCTATGAAGAAGTCTTGATCCTAAGCTTAGTGCCCACGCTGAAATCATGATTTAAAAATGTGCTGAACATGAACAGTGCTGATGACAGAGACTGATAACAGGCTTTTGATACGCAGCCTCTGACGGGACTGCTTCTGATTTCATAATAATTAATGTGACTAACTGCTGACTTTGATTCATTTCCTCTCTAACTGTAAACATTTCTTTAGTTTTATGAAATGACTGATCACCTTGGGGATGGGCCGGCGGAGGAGTTGGCCGAAGTGACTCCACTCCCTCCTTCTCCATCGCCTCTGCCATTGATGGTCCCTGTTGCTGACATCACAGCTGACATCATGGCGTTAATGGAGGAGAGGTCTTCTCCTCCTCCTCCACCTCCACCTTGGTCTCCGTTCTGTAGTTTCTCTCTTGCGTTTGTCACCTCCTTTGCGCCCTCCATCACTCCATTGATCGCTCCTGCAGAGGAGGCGTGTTAATGACTTTCCCTCGAGTTAAAATGCATCGTATTTACAGTGAGGTTTGGTACGCACCTTTGAGGTTATTGTGCGTTTTCTCCTCCTCCTCATTTAGCTCAGTGTTGGCTCCTCCCCCTTCCAGCAGCTCCTCTGTGGACTTCTCCATAACTGCTGAAATAAACACACAAACCTTCAGATATGAACATCCTATAACCTGTCACACCAGAGTCCATTTAAAAATGTGGTGATTTAAAGTTTTAGTCCAGCAAACTAAACAACAGGTCAGGTTAACTGCGGACTGTCCTCTGCCAGCTGAAGTTAAACAGGCAGATTTTTGAGTGGAGGCTGGTGTGTGAAGGTTGAAGACTGAGATTAGAATAGCACGGGAGCTCAGCAGCGTTGGCTTTCCCTGGACGAATCCAACTGGAGTTTCTGGTTTCACAGCAGAAATTTTCTTGAAAACCCTTCTGAGCGCCACAGAGGTGCATTTACAAGCTTCAAAGTTTGCAGGACAAACTGAAAACCTGCAGGATGCCATTTGCTGAAAGAAATCACACTAAACTCTGCATTTTTCCCGCATGTTTCACAGGCTTTAAAGCAGCATCCTCAGCTGCTCCTCGTGCTCCTGTGTGATTTATTTCTACAGCACAAATGTGGATGAAGACGTGAAGCGGGACAGCAAAGGACGAATGAAAGCGGCTTTGGCCGAGCGCCTACTGGAC
>VUQH01037352.1:0-23411 GCA_015106775.1 Etroplus canarensis | reverse complement strand
GCTGTACTAGCTCAAAAGGGTGCTTCTACTCAATACTGAGCACAGGGTCTGAATACTTATGACCATGTGATATTTCAGTTTTTCTTTTTTAATACATTTGCAAAAACGTCTACATTTCTGTTTTTTTTTTCTTTTAAGATGGGGTGCTGAGTGTACATTAATGAGAAATAAAATGAACTTTTTTATTTTGGCAAATGGCTGAAATGACACAAAGAGTGAAAAATTTAAAGGGGTCTGAATACTTTCCGTACCCACTGTATGTATGTGTATATGTCATGTGTTTGTGAAAAAATTTTGAAAAAGACAATAAACATATTGGTAAAAAAAAATGCATTAAGTAGCATTAACTGTGAGGGAGAAACAATTCTAACCTCCGTTGTTAACTTAGCTAGCACAGCAGCCCAGTGTCCTCAGCTCTGCTGGCTGTGAAGGACACATGGCTGGGAGTCAGAGTCTGGAAACCGACTATCTGTTGTTAGCATAGCCAACAGGCTGAAAGAACATAGAAGCTAGCAGTGGCAGTATTAACACTTCATAAGCAGCCAACTTTTTCTTGGGCATTATTAAAAAAATAAACAGTTAATTTTTAAAGTTAGCTAATTTTAAGGCAGGTAGGTTTGTTGTGGTGCCATATTCTTTCCATTTTGTGATGATGGATTTAATGTTGCTCTGTGGGATTTTCAAAGTTTCAGATATTTATTTAAAACCCAGCCCTGATTTGTACTTCTCCACAACTTTGTCGCTGACCTGTTTGGAGAGCTCCTTGGTTTTCATGGTGTGTCTTGCCTGGTGGTGCCTCTTGATTAATAGTGTTGCAGAATCTGGGGCCTTTCGAAACAGGTGTATATATATACTTAGGTCATGTGACACTTAGATTGCACACAGATGGGCCTTATTTACCTAATTATGTGACTTCTGAAGGTAACTGGTTGCACCAGATCTTATTTGAGGGCTTCATAGCAAAAAAAGGGTAATTACATGTGAATGTATGCGACACTTTTTGGCTGTGTATTTATCTGATAATGCAAGCTACTAAAGTTTTGTCCATATAGTTTCAATTTTTTTTTTATTCAGAAGAAGCCCCCTATTTACTTTCCTTTTTTTTTCTTTTTTTTTTTTCTAAATTTTTTTTTTTTTTTTTTTTTTTTTTTTTTGTGTTTTTTTGGGACTTAAATCAGAAATCTCCCTGTAGATTGATCACAATGTTAGCTGTGCAAATGGTTGCTGTATTCATTTAATCATTTTGACGCTTCTTTTAGGATATTGGTCCACTTGCCACTTCTTTTTTCCACCATCTTGCTTACAGTTTACGAAATTCTGTAAGTTCAAAGATGCATCCTATTTTTGTCACAGCCAATCATGGATGAATTCATGTAAAGATTACAGTGCTGTTACTTATTCAGTGACGGAATCTGCATTCCTCTGAAATTAGTTCCTATACTGAATCATGAAATCTAAATCAGCACCAAAATTAGAAATTGTATTTTGTTTCAGACGCTCAGCCATATATAAATAAATATAAATTTGAAAGGCAGGTATAAATATGAAAGATAAGAAATATGATAAAAATGAATAAAAAAATAAACCTGTCTGTATAAATTTCCATATGTAGCATAATTGCTCTGAAGTTAAACACCGTACAATATGTAAAATATACATAATATGTTTGTCTGATCACTATGAAATACAGTATAACTCTGTTTCCAAAAGGCTGTGGCATCCTGTATAAAAATATGAAAGTATTTCTCATTATAGGCCAGTACTGAATTTTGAACAGCTTTTCCCCAAACTTCTTGGAGACAGGGGTATGCAAAACTTGCGAATGCAGACAGTGCAGGTGAACTCATGGTCAGACTTTCAGTTTCTGACTTGTTTGTGTTTCAAATGAACAATCAGGAACATCTGGTAATGACAGTGCGTACATTGTTTTAAAAAAAAAAAAAAAAATGCTTTATGTAACATGCCATTTGTTTGAAGTAACTGATCCATCAACAATTGAATGAAGTTATTTTTAAATCAAATCTAGCTGAATGAAACCAATTTTGGACTAAGGGGATCCAAATCAAAAGGAATCAGTGCCAATACCCCCTCCTACTCTGTTGTGTTGAGCTCCATTGCCTGTTGCAGCATAATCCTTTAACTGGCTTTGCATTGCAATCACAACAGCAGAACTTATGATTTCTGCTAAGCTGCTGACTGTCATAGTCATCTAAATAAGACTTTTCAACTTTTTTGGCAGTTGCAGTAGCATACCTAAAAATTTAATGTCTTGCCTATCCAAAAATACTCAGCGTATAGAAGTGTCTGGTCTTATCATACAACTGAATATCCTCATATTTCTATTTTTCTATTTTCCTTGCATATAGCACCCCTTTTTGTGAGTTCATTCACTTACCTCTTTCTTCTGTCATACATTTATTTCTCTTCCCTCTTCCTGTCTCTTTCGATTTCACCTCTTCCTGCCTCATCCACATCTCTCATTTTCTCCTTTTTGCTTTGCATGTTCTTGCAGCGAGGATCAGCCACGAGCTGTTCTGCTGATTCAGCATTTACACTTTCATAGTTTACCCCTTTACTCCCTGCTTCCTTTCTGTCCTTGCTCATTCTCCACTCCCACCCTCCCTTACACTTTCCCACCCTCTCTTACGCTCCCACCTTAGATCTCTACAGCCAATGAATTTCCAAACCTCTCTTAGGGGATTTATTCCCTTCCTTCTCCTCTTCTTTCTTGTGTCTCACTACTTTTTCCAATATTTGTCTCCGAGTGGTTGCACACTAGCTAAGTGCTGAGTTGCCTTGCTAAAATTAGATGATAGTCTTGGTTATTAACACCCTACTACTGGGCAAACCTGGCCATGCTCCAGCACCCAACAGTCCCTATTGTCCCTACAGCACTTTTACAGTGCATCACCACTGTGGCTGCGTTGCCTGCTGGCTCACACCCAGACTAATATTTCTTAACAGAACAGAGGTTCTGGTACAGCTGGCCACAAACATTTTCGTCTCTGCATCATTGCAACCTTTGTAAGTCAATGAGGGAAGCTTATAAGCTCATGTGAGCACGGTGGCCATTTTAATTCTGTGCAATAGATAATACAATAGCCACCAAAAAGTACTAAAATTTAAAGTTTGATGGTCTTTTTTTCTTTCTTTCTCTGTTTACTTGCATTTGTTGGTAAGTTAGGATTTTCTTAACACAATGGAGCTGCCAGTGCAGCCCTCATTTTGGAGCTTTCTGCCCCTAATTAGCCATCTAGCTTCAAATTCCCAGAACAGGCATCATTTTTTAACTGAAGGGTGATTACTGTAGTGTTGAACTGTGCACCTCAGCAAATGGCCATTGTCAAGAATGTCATCTAGACAGATGTTGGGGCTTTTATATATGTGTATATATGTGTATGTATTGCACAGTTCTTTGCAGTGTCTGCGTGAGGAAGCTGAGGCAGCAGCAAATTCTGTGGCCCCAACACAGTTTAATTGTTTGACTACATAATAAATCAAATGTGTCAGGGGGGATTATTTATACAAGGACTGTGTTAAACAAATGAATCACCAGTTTTCTCAACTCTGCGTACTTAATATTTTTATTTTTTTTTGTGTGTGTTGCTGCATGAGAATTGCATTTCTGCTTTTTTTCCTGTGCTTCACAATGATTACAAGACAAGACTTGTGGGTCTGTTTTCCTCATCTGACACTGAAATTCATGAGGGAGAGTGATCCTCATAGCTTCTTCGCACTCTCACTGTCATTGATATATCAGGTTCTGCCTGATTGCCATGACAGAGGACAGGGAAAGGAAAACAAATAAACACAATTAAGTCATAGGGTCTCTTTAGTGCTACAAGGTGTATATTTCCAAAGCTCAAAGGGTGCAGACCTGTGTCCAGAAAGTTGTTGGAGTTTGCAGTGGGCACTAAAGTTAAGATGTTAAATTTAACCGAGCGTTATGCGGTTCAACGAAATAAATACATAAAAATCAGCTGTAAAATGAACTGTTTTTTTTTTTTTAACCTAAATTTATACAACCATGTCAGGACTGTAAAGTGAGGTCCTTGTGGACTTAAATGCTACAGTGCTTTAAAGAAGATTTAATATCCTGACAAAATACTGTGGAGGAATATGTCAAAAGAAGCAAGTGATTGATACTTAATTTAGTTCTCTTTTAATGCAATCAAAATTCAGTGTGCCAAATCAGCATAAAATGATATAGGCTGACCTAAGAAAGGTGCAGTGCAGGACCAGACCATGATAGTGAGGAAGGAGATATAGTTATATCTCCTTTTGCAGGTTCTAAATTGGAGGTTAACAGCTGTGGGCAGCCAGAGATGGGGCAACAGATGGGTAACATGGGGTCAATGTTATGGATAATTAGTAGGATTTTACCTTCAGATGAAAGCCATGTGAGGATGGGCACCTGAGTCCTCTGAGGCGGTTTTTTAAAAATTAATTTTCCTTGCATCTGTCTTTTATTTATCTCTTTTTGTCTTTCATTTCTTTTGCTACTATTTTTTTTTTCTTTGCTGTCACTCTATTCCTTGGATTTTCTGCCTCCCAACTTCCATCACCTCATCCCTGTCACTGGGTCCAGTGCAGAGCAGGCTGTGCCCTGTGGCCCCGCCTCCTCCTGGCAGAGTGATGTATGAGTGGATAGCTTTGACGTCACTTCAGGCCCAACGTCACAGCAAGTCAGTGCTCCCAGGCTTGCTCTTTCTGGTGCCTTCTCTTACTGCCTCTCCTATATTCCTTTTCCTCTGTATCCTCCATGAATCCTGTATTTTTCTTTCTTTTTCATTCAATGTTGATTCCTCTCAGAAATCGAGAAATGTTTTTTCCTGTTTAGACATTCCATTTCTTTTTCATGTCTTTTCATCATTTTACACTTATAAACATAATGACCTCCCTTTCTTTCTGTCCACCCTTTTTATTGCTCCCGCCTGTCTAGACGTTTCTGTTCTCATTAGAAGCTGCACTCTCTTGATTTTGCTTGTAATTCCGTTAAAAAGCATACCACATGCAATCATGTTTATGTTTGAGAAAGCAGAAAGCGAGCTCTTCTCTTGTATGACACACCAGCGCATCCCTATTCAGTCACACTTATCAAGATGAGCTGTTTTCCATACATAGTCTGTTTCCCACAGCCACCTCTCTCTGTGACTGTTTTTCCTTTGCCACATGTCCACTGACTCACCTTTGTTTGCTAGGGAAGTTGCCTGTGGCTTTCACGAAGATAAATATAAGAAGAGCAATAAAAAAGTGAATTATCACTCAACTTTGACTTCCAGAATAGCTCGGGAAATTTTCATTAGACTTGACAAGACGTGAAGCTGACCCACTTTCTGCTTTTGCTCTCTGTCTTCCTGTCTTGTCTTGCTGCTATCGCTGCCTGAGGTCAGTCTGTCCACTTTTAGAGTTGGTGCAGTGTGGTGAGTGGGATGTAGACTGCGCTACAGACCTCACTTGGCTAAGAATGAGGACTGCTTTTGTCAGCAACTGTGACACTTTTCCTACTGACCCTGTCCCAAGTGCATCGAGCTGAGCCAATTCAGAGCAACTATTACATGTTTGTTAAAATACTGTAAATAAAATTTACAACTGAGATGACCTTTAGCTTGCAAAGTGGGGACTGTCATTTTAAAAATCAGAAATGCATCAATTTTTAAACTTAAATGTATTTTGGCAGTCGAGGACTTTTTATGATAATTTTTTGATATTTCTAATAGCAGTGTGGCCAACTGAAATGTTTTCTCAGGAAATATTAAAGTTAAAATCCATTAATTTAAGTACATGTACATAATGCACCTTCCCATCAGTTCAAGCATGACAGAAAAATCATGAGCATGTTCATTATGGAAGCTATAAGTTGCCTACTGTCTATCTTTCTTTAATCGGGTGAAATACTTGTACAACTTTGTTATGCCGTGTCAAAAACCAGTAACCTGAAAACAACCCACAGAAATTGAAATGTGGTTTTTTTTTTTTTCTTTTTTTTGTTTGTTTTTTTTACACTCTGCCAGGAAATCGGGGCAAAAACACACTGCCACGGGGAATTGGTATTTTATAGAAAAGTCATTTTGACAAAGCATAAGTAAACAGCTACCCAGTGCCGGGGGTTTACAAAAACAGAAGTAAAAGCTTTCATGTACTCGATAAAGATTGAATTACCATCAGATATTGAGAGCAGCGGAAAGGGCATTCTGCATTAGTCTATACAAAATGTATTTGTACAGTTGCTTATATTTACTAAATGACTTGTCTTTTTAGTGATTTATTTGACAATTTTTTTCATAATTAATCAATAGTTCTTTGAAATGCCAGCAAATGGCAAAAACTTCTCTTGTTTTTATTATGCATCTTCTCTGTTTGCTGTCAGAAAGGACACAACAGCATAGCACATAAAAAGGTAGAACCAGCGCATTTTTGACAATTTTGCTTACTCTTAATTGGATGCCAAGTGCATTGGTGCATGTCAAGAGAAAAACAAAGAGCAGAGGTATACTAAAACTAAATTACCTGTGGGGGAATCCAGTCTATGACCAGTTTCTTTCTTTTTTCTTTCGTATGCAACTTCTTGTTTTGGACTGCTGCATTTTTTTAAATTATTTTTATTATCATTATTATTATTTTTTTTTATTATGGTCATTCACTGGAAACAATTTAACAAGAGCCAGCGTTTTTCATTTGTGATTGACTGGATTTATTTGGCATATTCAGACACATCTGCAGATGTGTCTGAATATAGCCACGTCATGATAACATGATGCACATAGGATGGCTGCTTTCCTTCAGAGATAAAAGCAATCTGAGTAGTTTAAAAAGCACAACCTTAAATCCTTTCCTCTTTTTCACAAGCCCTGAAAGATTTGGTTGCCAGGCAACATTAGGACAGAGGTTTCAATTAAGCCACTTTGGGTTAGATGGTCTGTACTGTCACTGGGTCCAAAACATCTTGGGTAACAGCAAACAGGGCCTTCATATTTGCTCAGCAGTGTTCTATGCATAGATTAAAGAAGACTGTGCACAAAAGGCGCTGCTTTCAATACACCTCCAAACAGAGGTCCATTTTTAAAAACGTATTAATTTCAGTAGTTAATGACATGCAGTGCCAATGAATTCATGGGACATAAAAAGCCAACTATAATTTCTGTTTTTACTCCACTTTGTGACCTGATGTTGGAGATTAAGAACAGCTGCATCCCTGTTTAAGTTGACATCCTTTGTGTTGAAACTGAGGGAATTTTGAAGTGGCCTAAACATTATCAATAAATAGAATACTGACGCCTAATGTATTCTATATTAGGGATCTACTTAAATAGATTTAAATGCTTTAACATAAAAAAACACACTACATCTTATCTTTTATATAGCAGCAACACCTTTTTTCCCGCTCTGTCTAAAATGCTGTTTAAGCTCGTGTCCCTTTAAGCCTTTTCTAAGCCTAGTCTGCTCTGATCTGTCAGTTGGCCCATAAAAATCAGGCAATCTTTGTTACATACAGTAGCTGTGTATTCTTTGAGTCCTCTGAGAACTGAACTCTGCTGAGTTCAGCTGTACATGTTTGATCCAGAGTCAAACCCACAGAATAAGAGGGACTGAAGTTGTTACTCTATAAAATACACAATGTGTTAGAATTTTAGAAATATCCTCTTCCATCATGACCAGTTATGCTTTATATATGCACCATTAGAGAACCCTGAAAAATGCCTTCACAGTCAAGATTGCAACTAAGAAGCCAGCATTTTGGCATCTAGGCATCATTCTTCTTCTTCTTCGTTTGTATTTCCTCTGTTTGACAGTTGGTCACGTTGCATTAGTTTTTAATTACCCTCAGCCAAGAGGAACATGCACGTTTATATGTTTAACAATTTGTCATTAACATTTTTGTGAACACACACAAATGTCACTGTGGCAGTGACTGTGTACTACATGTGTGCTTAAACCAATGGTTTTCTAATCTATTCAGGTCAATTTTATTTATCTTTCCATTTGTATCAAGATGCTTTAAACTGTTAGGTAACGATTCTACAATTAGAGAGAAGATCCCAACAATCAGGTCACCCACTATGAGCAATCACTTGGTCATGTTGGAAAGGAGGAACTCTCTTTTAACAGGATGAGACCTCCAACAGATCCGCGGTCGGGTAGATCATCTACAGCATTTTTATCTTTATGTAGTGATGTATTATGAGAAATCGATGGTGGTATTTGTCTAGTGTGAGGACAAAACTGTGTTCAGAAAAAAGATGAGCCTTTAGCATTTGCTGTATTGTGTTTCTCTCTGAGGCATTATGCAATTGTGTTTCTTTTGCTTTGAAGCATTTTTTTCACTGAGAACCAGTAAAACTAATTGACTATCCAAATTATAATTGATCATTTCAGTTTGTGTGTAGTCTTCAGCTCAAGGTGAAGAATGCAGCCATATTACAGATTTTTTTTTTCTTGTTTCATTTCACCTCTTTAGTCACACCTGACAACACAAGGAATGAAAAATTATGAAAAATGCAAAAGTTAAATTCTCTAACACAGACAATCAGGATACAACTGCATTTGGATTAAACCAAACAAAAAACACAGCTATATAATCAAAAATTATGTAACTATAATTATATGAAAATGTGGAGTCGGGCTGGCACATGTGCGCAGTTTTTATCAATGCCGTATTTAAGGCAGAGGTTTCCTTCCTCTCATCGCCGGATTATTAGCTATCCAGTGTATACTCGCTGGTTGCGCACCTGCCCGTAAGCAACTAGTAAGTCTGACCCACTCTCTAGCCCTTCCGTAGATGCCTGTCTCTACCTTATGAACTCTGAATTTCCTCTGCCAACTGTTGCCAAGAACTAAATCTGTGTCAAGCCCACACCCATCCAAAATCTCCCAGCCCCTTTCACCAGTATGCCTTTGTTGCATGTTCTGTTCAAGCTTTATTCTCCTGAGCTTTGTATTAAACTATTTTCCAGTTGTCTGTGCTCTGTATTTTGAGTTCTCCAGTGAACCGTAACAATTTAGGAGTAATTCACACTGCCATCACGACAGAGGGAATCGAAAGTTGAGTGAAATGGATCTTAAACTCTCAAGGGTTTACTGGTGGTAAGAGTATTGACTGGTGACCATAAGAAGGGTCAAGCTTTTGAGTCTAAATCTGTCCACATTATGGTTACCTCTGACTTAGAAGATATAATCTTCGCTGACTCGAACCAACATGTGCGCTCCCATTATTTAAGAATGACTGTCGGCTCTAATGGACCGAGGACCACGAATCTGTCAGACTCTGATTCACCTAATGAAGTTGTTAGCAGGCACTGCAGAGCAACATTTGTATACATGTGGAGTTGCATTTGTGTTGAGCTGAATGAATACAAGTTGTTCAGTCCCATCAGCTCTGTTTTGGATTTAACCAACTCTGGATGAAAATATCTGGTTCTTGAGTTGCTAAATACAGAGAATGCATCTAATGAGAACTACAAGAGTGAACCACACTGTCAGATTGTGACTCAGAAAACAGTAATGTTCTCTTTGGATTCTATACTCTCAGTGAACCTTGTAATTTACAGTCACATAATCTACAATCAACAATAACAGATTGATTAGAGTTGCTTCAGGCAAAACCTTGACCATGTTCTCACATAACACCTTGTTGTCAACATAGCTGAAGTGGAAAAAAACCACAAAAGATTAAATAGCCAAACAGAATTGTTTAAAACTATAGTGTGTATTTATACATATCCTATTGTGAGGAGTGAAAGTGGGATTTTGCAGGTTGGGAAACCCTAAAATCCAGAGTGGGGGTGCAGCATTGGGGAATATAGTTTGTGTGCTGCTGCTGCTCTGAGGTTTACTACCCTGTGTGGATTTAACTGAATTCAACAAGATAAACAGATGTTACATATGGCTGATTTCCCTCCACCATAATGCTAGTGTAAAATGTAGAATTAATCGTGGGATAATATCTTTTCATGGTGACACCATGTCGTGTCTGCTGCCATTGGTGGCTTTATAAAAAAATTTCAGCAACAATGTGGAATTAACTTTGTACGTCAGTTCTTCATCATCAAGTTTGCATTAAAAAAAGAAGAAAAGAAAATTGACTGTGGCATTTAGCCTCACATCACGTCAAGTGGGGTCGGGTCAGATCAGCATTTGAGAAGATACTGGGGCTTTTTGGGGATATACATTTAGTGGTTGCTTGGCAACCAAGCGGAGCTAGTCAAACTATAGTAGTGACAGGAAGTACGGAAATTTTTGTGTAAAACAAATTGGGTTTCTGTGTACAGTTTGGGTAGGGACAAGAACGATTTGAGTGAATATTCTTTGGTATCAGCTTGAAGCAACACCAGGCTGTGACACACAGAAATTTCACTGGTATTGCATAATTTTTTATTAAAATGCCTATTAGATATAATAAGTCATTAACTGAGTGTCCCGTAATGCCATTCCCTATTGTTACGGCACACTTTAACCAATTTAACCACTCATTGTGTATTGAGGCCAAAAGAAAAATTAACATTGCAGGTTGTCTGTTTTGAGGAAACGGAGCCTGTGGTGCTGGCTGTATTAAAAGGCTTTATTAAGTGGGATGGCAGATCACACTTCGGGAACGATCATATATAATATAGCTTAATAGATGACACAGGTACTTGTGTGGGGGTTTAAGTTACAGTTTGCATCGTGTTTAAAGAGGACTTGATTACTGGTGTTTCTGATAGATGAAATAAGCTTCTCTGACTATGTTCTTGACAGTACTATCATTTTCAAACCAACATTTGTTTCATTCTGCCTTTGACTTTTCTTGCTTTCTGTGTGTATACTGACTGACGAGAAGTCATATTATGATGATTGATAAGTATATATGTTATAGTAGCATGTGTCAAACTGTGCTGTAGCAGCTTGCAGGGAATTTTCTGTAGCTGGTTACATGCCAGAACACAGCATTTGCTACCCTCACATATTAATGATGAGCAATAGTGTCATCCCCAGAGTGTTACTTCTTCATGGGGACCCCATATGAAAATTGCCACCCCCTTCCTAAGTACTGATACTCGTGGGAATAATAGAAATAGTGAGTAAAGGTCACCCACTCACTCTCCTTTATAGGGGAAACTTGTTATTTGCGAATCACATTCTCTTTTCTCCCCTTTTTTTTTTTTTCTCAACAACTTCCGTCCTTGTGCCTGTTTTCTCTCTCTGCATCTGTTATCAGAATTGTGAATGACTGTTTAAATGTACCACCTCTGTTTCTGTCTTTCTGTCTCTTCTTGCTTCCTGCTTTTATTTGCTCAGCTGGTCACATAATATCCACCTCCTCTCTGCTGATTCATATTCTGTATATTTGAATTTCTGACCCCACATTTCCATTTTCTACCTGTCAGTCTGTCTGTATCTTTGTCCATTCCTTGCTGAAGTTCTGCCCTGTTTTGTTTTGATTCTGTATATTTATTCCTTTCAAGAACTCTCTTCTTACATAACTATTTATGAATAACTGCAATCATCTACTGTATGTAGCTCAGTATGTCTCACATTGCATTTAGAGTGTGATAACCTGCACCTAAATGTATATATTCAGAGATTATATACTTAAAGTAAAATGCTCCCTGATTAAATTGAGCCCTGTGCTGTAGAACTATAGAGCACATAATAAGGTAAGGTTTTAAGTGAAAGAAATGTGATACATAGCCATGAATGTGTAGTCTAGCGATGTGAAGACCTTTTGTTGTTGGAGGGGATGAATGCGCTCGGTTATGAAATCATAAACTATATTTCACTATGCACATTTCATTTTCTTTCCTGACAATTACACAGGAACACATGTCATGACCTTTAAATCAGGTGCATTGGCCCTCAAGCTTTCAGCTGCTGAGGCAGTTGTTATTTTTGCCCTTTTTTTTTCTTTCTGTGTGGAATTTGCAAGTTTTCCCCATACTCGCGCAAGTTTTCTCTGGGAGCTCTGGTTTCTCCTGCCATAGAAAAATAACATGCAGATTGATGACACCTATGTCAATCCAAGAGTGTCCTTCCTGAGTCAAGAGTTTACTTCCTGGTTGAACAAAAATAAATAAAACAAACAAAAAAGACAGTAAAAACTGGTTATCTCTACACAATCAGAAATGTGCACTTTTATTTTTTTGATTTATTTTAAACTGTAAATTCCTTGACTCAGAGCCTTTCAGGTTTGGGCGTCCTGGTGTTGAGTGTTACTGTCAGCATGAGAGTGGAGCAGCTGTCATCCAGCTACAGTTTCTCATCAATGAGGTAGGTCACAGAAATAGAGAAATTACTACAGTGAGACAAATATGTTCTTACAAAGCTACAGCCAGGTAAGTCTGTAGGAAAAGTACTGATTAATCTGCAGCAATATTCATTTTTTATGAAAATGTGTGTCTGTAAGACAATTAAATAATCAATTCTCATCCTTCTTACTTTTTACCTACAAAATTTCCGGAAACATTTTTTTCTGAAAGTACTGTACTTTGTTAAAGTGAACTCACATGCAGTATGTTGTGCTAGGAAAATGGAAAATATGTGCAATGATTTATTGAAACATGTACAAACATGAATGGAAATATGGTACATGAGGCAAAACCAGAGTTTGTACAGTTCTGACAAACTGTAAGTCAGTATTTGGTATGGCCACCTTTATTCCCCAACACAGCTTGAACTCTTAGGCAAGCTTGCTTGTAATTTCTTCAAATAGTATTCAGGAATAGGTCTCCAGACTTCCTGAAGGACGTTCCAGAGCTCTTTGGATGTTGGCTGCCTTTTGTTCTGTTTTCTGTCAAGATGATTTCATACTACTTCAATAATGTTCAGGTCCAGGCTCTGGGGAGGCCAGTCCTTGACTGATATTGTTTTTCTGGCCAGGTAGGTTTCTATTGCATTGGCAGTATGTTTGGGATCACTGTCATGCTGAAAAATGAAGGCGATGCCAATCAGACACTTTACAGGTGGTGTTGAATGGTGAATCAAAATCTGTTTTTTGTTTTTTTTTTTTTTAAAGATACCCAACACCACTGGCTGGGTCAGGTTCTGTCAGCTGTTTATTTTTAAATATTTCTTAAGGGCGTGACTTTCAGACATTGTTCATCTCCTGTTAATAGTTTTTTAGTGCTTCCATTTGTTCTTTTGTCCTCCACTTGTCCAGTTTACGCAAATTTTTTTTCAGTAAGGTCAGGTACAAGGACTGGACTGAAAATGAGTGAAAACAGTCTGTGTCCAAAGAAAAACTTTGAAAGACCTTTAGAAAGCCTGGAGAACTGTTGCTGAAGACCACTTAAACAATTTCAAGAAAGTCTTAGAAGCAAAATATAAAGAAATGAAGGGTGGCTTGAGACTTTTTCACAGTACTCTGTGTAGGAATGAGTTTACTTGTAGATACCTGTGGTACCAGTGCAACAGGGTAACAATACTCAATACTTTTGATCACGGAATACAGCTACTGGGATCATTTTTGTTATTAAAGTACTATATAGGGTGTTGAAAGTTGGAAATCGAAAGCAGAGTTGCATTTTTCTTCAGCCTTATTTATTTCAGCATTGATTTTTATCAGGAAGAACATTATGGCTGCTTGTATCTGAAAAACTTAAAGTGATGCATTGAGATTTTTACACTTTATTAAATGAAAAAGAACCTCATTTTAACTTGTTAAATATCTTGTAACAGTTCAACAGTTGTTTTCCTTTTAATGCTACTGTCACGCCACAACTCACACAAACCTTTATCAGCAATTGCTTGACTAGTCAGTTCTGTCATATAATGTTAAGCTCCAGGTCACTCTGAAACATTATTTTATCATAAGCAATATCTACAGCCTCTTTATAAAAATCACTTAGATTTAGATCACTTATGAGGAATGCAGTGTTTCACATTTAGTTATATGTTTTTGGTATATGTGTTTGTATATGTCAGCATCTGTATGACTGTGACTCGGCAGCTGAAACAAACCCTATGGGAGATTGAGATGATTTTTAGTGCCTCCCACACACACATATACACTCATATACACCTTATGATTCATCATCATTACTTGGGAGAAAGCTGCCCGATTTAAACTCAGTTCCCTGAGTTTCTAGGGAAAGCAGTCTGACTAATGCATGTCATGCTTGCAGACAAAATGTGCAATCTGCAGACGTGTTCATGGAAATTTTTGTAGTATGCATTTAACACGGCTACACATGTTTTGTGTTCCTGTGTTAATCTCATAAAATGAAATGCCATGTCTCTGTTATGACAGGGGGCACTGGTGAGTGCTTTGGCTGATGACAGTGTCCACCTATGGAACCTGAGGCAGAAGAGACCAGCCATCCTCCACTCCCTTAAGTTCAACAGAGAGAGGTAAGTGGTTCACACATAACTGCAACTGGTGAGACAGACCATCTACGAAACCAGTATGTCCACCTCGCTTCAACTTCCTTTCGGTTTTTCTCTGTTATTTTTCTACACGCTCAATTAGACCCCCACACTTAGTCTGGTGCAGCATGAACTGTGGCTTTTTGGGCAGGGGTAGTGTCACAGCTTCCTGCTTCTGTCAACTGTTAGTTTTTTCAGTCATACTGTTTGCAAACAGATGGCATTTCATTTGGCAAATCTGTCTGTGCGCTTGCAAAACTGTGCACAGGGCAATAGAGGTGACAGAGTGTCTGATAGTCTCTCTTCCTCTCCCTCTGTTTCTGTCTCTGTTGGTCTCTAACTTAACACTCATTATTTGGGTCACTTGCTCTGCCTTTGAGGTTTCCCATCACTGGGGCACAGGTGTGAACCTACCCAAACACCTGAAGGTTTACACCAGTTTACAACAAATAAACACATCGTAAACAAAAACACACACAGCTGTGTGTAATCTGAGTGCTCTATGAATATAATTGGTGATTACATACTTCATTGGACAAATCCCACTGTATCGTTTACCTTTATTAACCACAAGCTGTGTATATTTTATATTCTTGTATCCTGTTTTAAAGGACTTCCTATATTTTAATTCCTGTTGCATTACTTACTCAACTTGCAGAGACCTCAAACTGGATTGTGATAAACATCCATGAAAAGTTAAGTATTTTTGCCTGTAGTTTTGCTTTATTATGATAATAAAGATGGCAACATTGACATCATCTTCCTGGGGGTTGTGTCTAAAGAGGAGAGAAAATGGGGCACAGAGTTTGTACATTGTTTAAAAAAAGTAATGAATTTTTTTCTAAAAGTATTCTAAGTTCTGAGACACAAGTACAGAATCACCTCACCTCCAGGAAGTTAGTGTACACCCATCAGAGCGAATCATATCACTAGTCCATGATCTGTCACTGTGAAAAGCAGTGTAATGGTTAAACCTCAGAACAAATGATCTGAGACAGTGATGATGTGATGGACAGGTGGCCAGCAGCAGCTTTTAGGGCGGATTGTGTTCTTGTGGAGGCGCTTGACTGCCTCTGACATTTAGTAAACATCGCCGTCCAACGCAATGACCTCAAGACACAGCATCAGAGAAGAGCAGAGTTGTTGCATCTTAAGAGATGTCAAGATTGGAAAGAGAAGCTGCAAAGTCACTTGACACATTTGAAAATGGAGAGAGGAGAGAAGACATTTAAACTAATGTAATAGCAGCAAGTGGAAAAGGCTTAAGGAGGAAGAATAGTTCAAGAATTTGAGAAGGGGAAAAATAGAGATTAACAATTAAGGGTAGAATGAGGTAGTAGGAGAATAGTAACATAATTAGGAAGAGGTCATGAGATGGAGCACATATTCCATTCTTTCGTGCTCTCGGCCGTTTTAAAAATTCTAAAGGATGAATCAATTCTTTCAGTCCTAATCCAAAAATGTAACAAGTCAGAGAAACGACTGCGCCTCCTGAGGCAGTCTTACCAGTTGATCTCAGCTGTAGAATCAGACTAGCTGTCTCTTCTGTCCTTCACAGGCACACTCTTGCTTAAGGTTGAATTATAGAAGATTATTTGATCTGCTCTGTGTATCCAAAAGACAGTAACAGCTTAACTTGCTAGAAACAAAAACATTGCATTTTTTTCTCGGGTTTGAATAGCTTTTTGGATTTCATGCTCAGCTAAGGTGAAGTAAAAATTATATGGAGTTGAACAAACACCAGCTGCATCAAAGTAAAATTACAATATTTGATGTGAATCAGCTATCTGCAGCTGGGGTGTATTGCTCCAAGATGCTTATTCATAATATATAAGTACTGTTGCTTAGTGTAGTGTACGCTGATGTGTTGGTGGGCATGAGGCCTTGGTGTGCATCAGGTGTTGTGGGCTTACATGTAAAATACCTGATAAGAACAATGCACTGTCAGAAGCTTTGCCCTGAGGCCTTTTGGATGAATTCTGGGCTGGATTCCCAGAACCCTGAAGAGAAGCAAAACATGTAGCGATAAATCCATGGAAGTTAATGGATTTAAAGTGTGAAATACCAGTATTAGACATCAGCTTATTATCGTGTGACCACCTCCCACTGGTTTTTTTCTTCTATTTGGCTTAGAGCAAGTCTAGTATTGTACTTCTAATGTAGTTCTCACAGGCTCACTCTAATGTATCATAGAGTAAAAAAATCCTACTTGACGACAGATTTTTCGTTTGTCACATCTTTATTCAAGCAGCAAATGTAGTGCTGTCTTTGAAAGGTATTATATCTCACATTGGTATTAATACTGTTATGATTATGAAGTGTTTGTTGTATCAGCACTCCATTTTTGCTTTTTCGTGTACTGATGGACGCCACATCCATACATCTCATTGTAATACAATAGGTGCCCTAAAGAGACAGCCTAAACAGTTAATGGAACCATAAGGGTTTTTGTTGGACTCCTTTCTCCTTCAGCTTTCCTACAGTATGACACAGTTTAGCCACGTGTCTTGGACTCTGATAAGTCTTTATGATCTCCTCTGGCATCAGAGGCTAGGACATTGGTCATCTCTATCCATTTTTTTTTTTTAAGTTTGTTGCTTGGCACTTACTTTTTGTAGTTGTCAAAAGAAGTACCATGAGGTTATATTTACTAATCGAGATAAAATCTTGAACTGTGATAAGAGTGACTGTTCAAGTGAAACCAGAATACGGTGTCCATTGTTTTCAGGGCCAACACGTTGGTCACTCACTGCAACTCTCAATGCCTTATTTTTTCTTTGTTTTTGTGGTTTTTTTCTTCTTATTGTCTTCTCTGTTTGTTCAAAGCTCAACTTGTCAGAGTGCGGAGGATAAAGCAGCTGGGAACTCTGTTAAGAGAATGACCCATTCATCCCTGAAAAATCGCTACAGCAGCTTTTTAAAAGGGTGCAAAATAATAATCATTCTAATAATAAACTGTCTTGTGAAATATAAAACATATCATTCCTGTGTGGTAGAGGAAAACCTATATACCTACATATACACATGAAATATGGAGCTAAACAGGAGCTTAGAATAACATCAAGACAAGGTTTTAAAAGTTAGGTGTAGTTGGTGTGATGAACAATATTTCTTTACTGCTGCACTGCACGGAGTGGTTACTGCTTGATCTCATGGTGATGAAAAATCAGTGATAGCTCTGGAAACCTCCAGGATTTAGCACAAAGCCACAAATTGTTTCTTTCTTTCTGTGATTATTGAAATGCGATAAAATGTGTTAATTAATGAGGGTATAGAGGTGCCAGTAGACAGATTATTTAACTTTGGAGAGAGCTGGGCTTGCTGTTTCTTCCCGCTAAGCTAAATACCTCTTGGCTCAGGCTCTGTACTTAATGCACAGACATGACCGTGCTATTGATTTAGCCAGCTGCAGTATCTCTCAGTAAGAAAGCAATTACTGCAAATGTATCACCCAAAATGTTGAACTATTCCTTTAATGGTTATTTTGGTCTCAGATGGTATTAGATGTCAACAGCTTTCTTGCCAGCAACATCAGTCTTTATGACTGCTACCTTTAAAATTGTAATGTCACTTTTACTATTGACATGGTCATAAAGTACAGAGGAGCTAAAGACAGAGGTCTGCCCACTGACATTGTAGGCTGGGAAAAATATTTGGTAACTGTTAATCTAAAAATGTAGTTTTAATGTTTGTATACTTTTTTTTAAAATTAAAACCCAATTCCAAATGGTTGGGACACTGTTCAAAATTTAAATAAAAACACAATACAATGATTTGCAAATCTTATAAACCAATATTTTATTTACAAAAGACCATAGAAAACCTATCAAATGTTGAAAGTGAGACATTTGAAATGAAAAATACTAGCTCATCTTGAATTTGATGGCAGGAAAAGTGCTACTGAAGGAACAGTTGGCAGAACATGTTGCACCTTATTAAGTTAATTGGCAACAGGCCAGTTAAGTGATTGGATATAAAAAGAGCACGCTAGAGAGGCAGTCTCTCAGAAGTAAAGCTGGGCAGAGGTTCAGCAATGTGTGAGAAACTGCGTCTGCAAATTGTGGAGCAAATTCAGAATAAAATTCCTGAATGTAAAATTATGAAGACTGAATATTCCATCATCTTCATTACATAATATAATAAAAGGATTCTGAGAATCTTGAGACATCTGTGTGCAAGGGGCACGGTAAAAGCCAAAATTGAAGCTCATGATCTTCAGGTCCTCATTGCACTGCATTCTGTCATGGAACTCACTGCAAGGGCTCAGGAACACAGATCTCTCTGTGAACACAGTTTGCTGTGCCATCCACAAATGCAGGTTAAAGCTCTGTCATGCAGGAAGAAGCCATATGTTAACATGATCCAGAAATGCTGCCGTCTTCTCTGGGCCAAAGCTCATTTAAAATGGACTGAGGCAAAGTGGAAAATTCTTCTGTGAACAGACTAATCAAAACTTGAAATTCATTTTGGAAATCATGGATGATGCATCCTCCAGAGTAATGAGGAGAAGAACCATATAGGTTTTCAATTCAAATGCCTACATCTCTGATGGTATAGGTGTGCATTAATGCCTATAGTACTGGCAGCTTGCACATCTGGAAAGGCATCATCAATGCTGAAAGGTATGTACAGGTTTTAGAGCATCATATGCTCCCCTTTAAACAGCATCTTCTACAGAGAAGATTTTGCATAAGTCGGCAAGACAATGCTAAACTGCATACTCCATCTATTACAACAGCATGGCTTTAAACTAAGAGTCTGGGTGTTGGACTGGCCTGCCTGCAGTCCAGACCTTTCACCAACTGAAAACGTTTGACGCATCATGAAATGCAAAATACGACAAAGAAGACCCAGGACTCTTGAGCAACTGGAATCCTTTATCAGAGAAGAATAGGAAAACATTCCTCTCTAAAAGGTCCAGCAACTGGTCCCCTTAGTTCCCAGATGTTTATGGACTTGTTAAAATAAGAGGGGATGCTACACAGTGGTAAACAAGGCCTTGTCCCAACTTTTTTTGAGGAATTGCTGCCATCAAATTTAAGATAAGCTAGTATTTTTCATGAAATAGTAAAATGTCTCATTTTCAATATTTGATATGTTTCCTATATTTCTTTCTTTCTGTGTTGTGAATATCAGTTTATAAGATTTGCAAATCATTGCACTGTGCATTTTATTTAAATTTTACACAGCATCCCAACCTTTTTTGAGCTGGAGTTGTATTATTTTTTCACTACAGCCTTTAAAAAAGGCCAAGAGAAACCTTTATGACATACAGCAAAGCTTGTTAATAAGCTGGGATCAGAGTACAGGACCAGCCATGACACAGTCCGCATGGAGCAAATGACTTAAGTTAACCCAGGAATTTAACTGTTGAGCCACCACTACCCGTCATCATCATCATCAGGCCAATTCCAATACTCTAAACAGATTTTTCTTTCCTCTCTAATTGATCCCTGATCAGAATTTGAGTTGATGGTTGAAAGCAGTGTTGCAGAAAGCCCTTGAGCATCAGTATGCATAAACATTAGGTTACAGTGACTGGAAGAGAGGAGAGAAAGGAAGAGAGGAGGAGTTGAGACAGACTGGGCCTCAGCCAGAGAGCAGTGAGTCAGTCTGTGGGTAGGAGTGTGGGGGGAAAAAAGAAATCCTGCCGAGTCATTCTGGCGTAGGATGCTCTCGTCACCTCCTGGCCTCGCAGGAATGCACTGCAGATGTGGAGGCTATTATCAAAATGGGGTAATAAGATTGGAGATAATGGTGGGCAAGGGGGAATTTACACTTGAAAAATAAATTACGCCTGATATTTCACTTCATTCTTAGTAAGATGAAGGCAGTTTTGTTTCTATAAATAACGCCTCATTTCATTTTCCATATACTTCAATATATTTGCTTAAATCTCAGTCCATCAAAGTCCAGCAGGATGACTTAATAAGCCTAAAGTCAGAGCCTGTCTTAAAGTATTTTTAAGCTTTAAGATATGCACTTAGGAGTTTGTTGACATTGGGAGTGCGTCAATCAAATGTCTTAAAAATGCTGGAAAAAAATGAATTATTCAGTTCAGCAGACTTCACTCAGAGATTTGACTGATTAAGACTGCTACAGGACTGTTGCTTTATGTTTAATTCCTCCCACAACTTTCTCTCCAACTTCTAACCTTGCACACATACATTAGAAACCAGTGAAGATGTGTGTATATGTTTGTGCATGTGTATGGAGTAGTATGTTAGTTTGGATTCTTCTTAATTGGGACTCGTGTTAGCCTCAGGCATCTTAGATTAGAATCCCCTAACCACTTTGCAGAATTGGAAAACATACTGTTTATCACTGATTTCTATTTAGGTTGTGCTTTCTTTATGATGGACAGTTTGTCCCATGTTTAAAGACTATTGCTTTATGAGGATAAAGTAATTTTTTTTCATTCTTTGTCTGAATTACCATTCCACATAATGCCCAAAGAAATATCTGCAGTGCCAATTACTCAAAAACTTTAAACAGTTTTCAAAAGAGAATATTGACTAGAAAAACATTTAGTAAACAAAAATAAACATACAGTATACTTATTATATTGATCTCCTTGTCTTCATCTTTCCCTGCCATTCTTGAGGAGAGTAGCATTATCCCTGTTAATCTATTAGCAAGCATCTGTTTTAACTAATAAAACCTGCCGAATTTTATGTTGTTTTTTCAGTACAGCAATGACACATCTTCACAGGAAGCAAATCAGTTTCATATCCTTGTCTGTTTAGCAAATTGCTAAACAATCAGTTATTTGTCTGTGCTTAAGGGTAGCTTAGTAAAAAGTTGCTCAGAAAAAACAAAGTATCACAAGATGAAGACAGTCTAGATCAAAGTATTTTAAACTGATTGCCAATTACAGGTGAGAACAGATTACTACATTTGTAAGGATGATCCTCATTGATAGGAACATCACATAAAACCAGGCATTACAAAAGGATGACTTTCTGAAGTGTCCCCTCTCTCCATTTAATTTGCAGTGAATGATGCTCTCATACGTCTAGTTCACTTTGCAGTTGGTCTGAGAACTGTGTGGCAAGTGTCTGTCATTTCTGAGGCAGTGTGCTTGGCCCTGAGCCTGCAACTGGCAGCTGTGTCGTGACCACTTGAAGCTGGAGATTTCACCGGGAGACGCGTGCATTCACAACAAGTGTGAACACAGTGATGCACACATTACAATTGCACAAACAACTGGGTGCATGTTTTTACACACAAATGCACACAGAGAAATGGACACACACTAGCAAACTGGAAGTATAATTTGTATAATTATGCCCTGGACATGGCATCTCACTTGGCCCTCACATTCTGGCGTTTAACTTGTATGCTCACAGTCACAGATCAAACATATTTATAGACAGCATACATTTTCATACAATACACGCTTAATTACATTAATTCAAATCAACAGCTGGGGAACATGTGAGGTCCACACACACAGAAGGCCTAAATGCAGTGCCAACTATACATTGAGTACACACGTTGTGTTTGTATTTTACAGAATGATCCCTCAGCACACCGCCGCATGTGTCACGGTGAAGGAAGGGACAGACCAAAAGCGGACAAACGCAGGATGAATTTAATGAATACGTAAAGTTAGATTAAATGGTGCAGAATGGTGGTGTGGTTGTTAGCACTGTTGCCTCACAGCAAGAGAATCCAGGTTAGAATCCAGCAGCCGGCCAGCTTAAGCCCCTCCGTGCTCTCCCTGTGCATCATGGGTTCTCTCCATGTGCTTCAGCTTCCTCCCACAGTCTAAAGACATGCAAAGGTGCTAGGTCAGTTAGCGATTCTAAATTGACCGTAGGTGGAAATGTGAGCATGAAAGGTTGTCTTACCCCATGACAGCTGGGATAGGCTCCAGCACCCCCTGAAACCCTGAATTGAATAAGCAGAAGATGATGGCTGGACGGGTGGATGGATGGATAGATTAATTCCAAATGTCAAGGTGCAAATCATGAAACACTCTGGATTTTCCTAACTTCATTCACTCACTAAAGGACAGAGTGCAGTTCCTTCTCTACAAGTCAGTCCTAGTTTCCCTAGGCTGCGGTTTGTGTTCGTGGAGTCCAGTTTCCTGCGGCAGTAAATCTTGGTGAGAGTGGGTTAAGTAGTTCTTCAGGTGGCAGGTTCAATGTGATGGCTCTGAGAGGCAGCTGAGCAAACAGGTAAGTAATAATTCTTGGCTTGGCAACAAGAAACATAGCAGATATGTCCTGACTTACTAATGGGTGCGTAGCTAAACATTCCAGCTGAGAGTGCAGGAAACTTCTGGGATGTAAATATCACTGGCAGCAAGTGATGAGCTCTAGGTGTGCAGGCACACTCTAGCTTAGCCACACCTTCACCTGAGGTCTAAGCAAAAGGTTAACACCCACACCCAACCCAGACAGAGAGGGGAAAGAAAGAACACAAGAGGTGGAAAAAGATGGACGGGTCACTCAGGACCTGAAGGGTAAGGGACCCTGACAGCATGCTCACATGCCAGCACTCATATGCATATACAAGACACATCTGTTTTGTGCAGTAGACTGTTTGCTGGATGAAAGGATCCCACAAGTTTTTATGAATAGTGGTGTTGCTGTTACATTTTCTCTGGTTAAATGAGTCAGTGCAAACCTACTTTTTACTGATAATCTGTCCACATGCGGATAAGTCGGCTTATGCTCTTGCAACTCTGCCTTCTAAAATTCATATTCATATGCAAATAGCACATTCTTGGTGTATTTCATTCGTTTTCATTCAACTGTGAATTTTGCCGTAATCTTTAGTCAGAAAATCTCTTGGCTAGTATTTGATAAAGATTTTATAAAGAACTTTAACGAGTGTTTTTCTTTTCTCAGAACCAAATTGTGTATATAACAAGTTGAAGTTAAAACTGCTGGATGTGGAGGTCTACTCAAAACAGTCGGGCGGCAAGTTGATCAGAGTACTTGCTTTAAGAGCTTCAGCAGGTATCTCTCCTTGATCTGTACACCTAGCTTAAGTGTGGAAGTGAAGATAAGGTTAGTCTTCTCCTGCAGAATGGTTCCACCTGCGAGCTCCCATCAACCATAACC
>VUQH01037350.1:7005-22968 GCA_015106775.1 Etroplus canarensis | reverse complement strand
TTTAACTCAAGAATTTGTGCACATAAAAATAATTATCAACTTAAAGTGCCCTTTTTTGGAATTACAATAAAGATCTTTTTTCAAACTGCATTTATGAACTTATAAACATTTCTATGGAAAATGTTCACAAAAAAGAAATCTTAGGCAGATGCTGTCCAAGATAAGGACAATACATCACACCATCTCCATGATGTGCTGGACAGGCACAGGAGCACATTCAGCAGCAGACGCATTCCACCACGCTGCACCACAGAAGGCCACAGGAAATCATACCTACCTGTGGACATCAAACTCCTTATTTCCTCTTTCTGACTGACACCTTGACCAGTTTCTTTTATCACCACTACTTGTACATATTGTGTATTTTGTTTAACTTTGAAGTTATTTATGTTATTTGGTGTCCCCTGTAGTGTAGTGGTTTACACATTCACTTTACAAGCTGCTTTGATTCCAGTTGAGGACACAAGCCCCTCTCACCATGGAGGGTTGCATCAGAAAAGGCATCCGGCGTAAAACCTCTGCCAAATTACCAGTGTGGATCAATATGCTGTGGCGACTCCTTGGGGAGAATAGAAGGGAGCAGCTAAAGGTACGTCATATATTGCAATTTATACAGACATGCTTATTTGTTTATACATATCTTTTTTCTGCCTTCCAAATTTATATTTATTTACATCTAACTGAACGTCTGTAACGCAATGCAATTTCCCCCTGCGATTAATAAAGTAGTCTGATTCTGATTAAGGACCAAAAATTAGACTGACAGCTTAAAATTAAAAACTGTCAACACTGAAAAACATTGCTGCATTGAACTGAGCTCTTTGCACTTACTTTTTGATGTGCTGGCTTCATGCCAGCGTTGGGTAATTTCTCCCCACAGAAAAAAAACAATGTTATGGGTGGTTTGTAACTGGTCGCTGTAAATCCCATTAAAACATATTCTTCAGCCGGCACTGGTTCCGCCTTCTTTGGTGCTTGTGCCACTATGTCCTCAGTAGCATTGCTGCTACACTTTAACTATGATTCCATTATTTTGGTTCTCAAGACAGCAGTGATTGACAGGTGATGCCCTTTGTCATACCAGGTTGCTTCAAACCATCCTGGTATGATGGACACTCTGGTTTTTTAGGTTAATGAAACTGAATAGTCTAATATAAAACTGATTTAAAAAATTTTTGGACAATTGGAATATTTATTAAATAACCATTTTAAATGATTTTTGAATTGATCTTAATTTAAAATATATATATATTTTCCAAAAAAATCTCACATACCCCTGGAGTGCCTTCAAGTACCCCCAGGTGCAGGCATACCCCCATTTGAGAACAACTGATGTAGGGTGAGGAGGCCACTGGAGTGGAGTCCATTGCTGAGGAAGAAATGAGTGTTATTTATCAAGCGTATGTAGGGCTAGATGATATCAACATCAGCATCCATCCTTCTTTTCATGTAAACAAACTGATAACTGCTGCATGATAATGCCATTTTTAATGTTTAACACAAATGTGAGATTTTCCAAAAATGCTTTCTTTTAAGCATTCTATTTCAAAAACAAAATTACAATACCTAGATTCCTGGTAATGTATTGGCATTGGCTTGTTACTTACTTTAAACTGACGTAGTAAATCCTCCGCTGCTTCATGGCCCATGAACTGGGATCCCACATATCTGAACTGGACTCGACCATTTTTCCATTACTGAACATGTAGGTCCAGTTGTTTGGTTTTAGTTGTTTGATTGAGGATTTCTTCAAACAAAAAAGTAAATTATCTTTGTTGACATCGGTGACGAGGAGTTTAATGATATAAGGGGACAAACAAAATTTGTGAAGTAGGTCTGTTATTGTAACTGCAGCAGCTGTCGCTGCTGGGATTAGAGATGGAGCTGGAGTCTGTGATACTGTACTGCCAACACAGAACAGAAGTGAGAAGTGACAGGCGTCTGTTTGCAGGTTTTTGTAGCCACTTCATCCTTCTCACTCTGCATATGTGATTCCAGATCTTTAATTCCTATTGAGCTGACTTGAGCTTCATGCACAGTGTACAAAGGGCCTCAAAGTTATTACCTTGAACAGAACTGAACCATGTCGCAAATGTAGGATTATCCATCCAGCTAACATTACTAAATTTACTCTTCCCCATGACTAACAGACTTTTCCACTAGCTACTGAAGTGCAAGCTGCTGAAGTGCATACCTGAAACTAGTCCCCTTCTGGGGACACAACAGAATGACTGTTGGTGGTTCTGGTCATTCTGATCTGCAGTATGCTAACATGCAAATAACAAATTAAAAATTCCCCAAATTTAAAAAAAAAGAAAATATAGCTATCTTTTTTGTTGTGTCTGTGGTATTTATAAGACGTCTGAACAGCAATTTTAATGGGTATTTTTAAAGATAATTAAGCACTTAATTTTAGACAATTAAATTGAAGAGTTTTGAGGATCTGCGAGCACCCAGTGGACTGGAAAGAGGCCGCAGAGAAAGAGAGAGAGAAAAAGAGAGAGGAATAGAGAGAAAGATGAGTTAATCCTAGTACTGCCAGCTATACGACCAGTTAGACGACTGGCAGTGGATGAAAACACCGGAAGTGATCAATATATAGACGACCGGCAGTACACAAAACTTATCTGGGACATCAATATATTGAGGTCCTGCAGTACTGATGTTAAGATGTCCCTTTCTGTTTGAGGAAAAGAAAAGACAAGAGGAAATAAAGGTTTAATGTAAGAAAAAGTGGCTTAAGCAAAAAAAGACTAACTGAAGCCTGGTTTATTAAGCATGATGTCAGCAGGGGCCAGTGGGTACATAGGGTGGAAGTACAATTGTGCAGTGGCAAGATGTAAAGAAAATGTGCCCAGTCTGAGTGTGATTCCAAGGTACCTGGGAATCACACTCCCAAAGACCTGGCACCAGCTCTTTGGACCTAGGAAGATCTATGTGGGACCCTCCAGAGAGCCACAGGTGTCTTTGCATTAAAAGGTGGGCAGCAGTCAAAGACTGAGATTGCTAGCATGTGCCTTCAGGTCGGAGAATGGACTCTTTTGTTTGTGCTTATGCACTGAACACCAGTTTTCTCTTGGAGTTTATGGGTGGAGGACTGAAGGGTGCCCTTTCTTGGGACTACAGAGATGAGATTTTGACAAACTCCTCACCTATCTAATCCTGAGAGGTGATCAGTCATCGGACTTATATGATAATAGAAGTTTGTCCATACTGCTGCCTGTCCAAATCAAAAGGGGACAAGTAAAGTCCTCAGACATCTGTTCACCATAGCTCTTGGATACCTTCCAGGTTAAGCATTTCAAGCATGGAGACCATGGGAGCAGAACCCACGCAGAGGAAATGGTGCCTCTTGGTTGGTTGGGAAATTCTTCAATTAACCACCCCCCACCGACCCATACACACACACACACACACACACACACACACACACCTAAGCAGTAAAAAATGGATAGGCATATCAACAGCTTACAGTATTATCTAAACTAGTGACGAAAACTTAACAGGAGGCATCTCTAAAGAGGATGAATTAAGATATTAAAAAAGAGGACAGCAAGCTGAACCCCTAAAACTCTAGACAGAATTGAGATAGAAAGTAGACTTTTGGGACTGATAGAAAAGCCAACCCACAGGAATCCTTTTTAATTGCATAAAAATAATAACAAATGTGCTTTCCCAAACACCAAATCAGATAAACCATTCTTAATGACAGTCCTGCTCTCTCAGATCAAGCTGAACAGTTTATCATTGATGTGTGTGAACATAGCAAATGCACTCCAGCTCCCAGGTAGCTGCCATAGTGGCAGAAAGAGGAAAGGATATGGTGACATCTGCAGAAAAAAGGGAGAGAGAAGGAAAAACAGCAAATTGATAAATGGAAGAAGAGTGGTGTTAGAAGAGGATAGTGAAATTGAAATACAAATAGCGAGGTGGAGTAAGTGACTTAGAAAAACATCACAAGAGTGTTAATTTGGTAGAGGTATGAAGCTGCTCATGCACTATTAAAAAGCAGACTCCTGCAGGGAAATTGAAACAAATAAACACTCCACAAGCCTCTCCACATCATGCAGATGTGATGGTACTGCAGGCACTACAATGTGAAGTGGCATATACAATGTACAAACAAAGCTCCACAAAGGACTTTGGTACACAAAGGGCAATAGTGTGGAAATGAATTTACGTCAGCAAGTACTTGATGCACAACTGATTTCTCTCCCATCAAATGCTCTCTTTGAGCCAAGTAATGGTCTAAAAACACCTATGGTATAGATAACCATGCTGATGGTGCTGAAAGTACTACTACTCAATTTTAACTCACTTTTTTCTTCTCTGTGCACTTTTTTGTTTTCAGTATACTTTAATCAATAAACCTCAGAGTTATGATCATTACTACATTATTTATGAACCCTAGCCTATTGCAAAACAAATCAAGGGCCCTGCAGAACAGCCACAATGTTTTATAGTTTTCCTGGAATTTTAAGTGCCTTTGATCATCATTTGTGAAAAAGAGGGGAAAAAACAGATTGAACTACACATACATATCTATGTGTGTGTGCGTGTGTGTAGGTGTGCGCGGTGTGTGAGTGGAGCTCAGAACATCAGAGGAGCAATCAGTAACAAGGATGAAGAAACAGAGTGTGTACTGGTTTTCCCTGCTCTCCTTTTCTATCAGTTTCCATTAGCAGTAGGTTCTCAATCTTGATTATTTTAAGAGAAACACGGACTGTTTCCTGCCTGCCAACCTGTTATCCTGTGCTCTACAAGGATGCAGTAAGCAAGAAAGGCAAACAAATGGAGGTTGAAATCAGATGGCTCCTAAAATGATGGTCTCAATGACTACCTTTTGAGAGGCCCTCCTACTCAATTACTTGCATGCCCTTGCATTTATATCCCAATATTGTTGCAAAAATAATTGCAAACACTGAATAGTTACAAAGAGAAACAAAATACTTGTAAAGCTTTTACTTGACTGGCTTTTGAAGCTTGGTTTTATACAAAAAAAACCCTAACAGAGCAACAGAATCAGGGACAGCCCTAATGGGCCTCATGGGTCAGTCCTCCTGTGGGCCTGTGGGCATTTGGGAGGGGCTTAGAGTAGAGCTGCTTTTTCTCTACATTGAAAAGAGCTATATGAAGTGGTTTGGGTGTCCTGGTCAGACGCCTCCAGGACGCCTTCTAGGTATGGTGTTTCAGGTATGTCCAAATGGAAGGATGCCAGCCAAAGCACCATCACCAGTAATGAGAGCTTGGTCTCCGGCTACGATCAAACAGCAACTTTCAATGGAAAGTTCTACTGTATCAGCTGAAAAATGAAATGGGTTCTGGTGGAAAAACTATGTAACTGCATCAGTGTTTCTTATCATCAGCATGAGATGTTTGTTTGTGAAATAATATTGTATGACAATCTGTATCAATACAGGTAAAGCATATCTCTGATAAAATATCAGAGAACATATCGAGCCCATTCTACTTGAAATAACAGCCTATTGTTTCCTTTGAATAACATCCACAAATCCAGAACACTTTAAGGAATTATATGAATCAGAGTCTGAGTCTTTATCATAACCCACACATGACCTAGTAAAGTAAGAAAATATAGCAAATTCTTTTCCCCTTTTCATATTATGTAAAGGAACCTTTAATCCCAATAGCAGGATTTCACATGAAAAGTTGTTTACAAGTTTTGCTGAGCCGAGGGGATGGATGACGGCACGTGGTGGAAGTGGTGGTTTTGGGTGTTAAGATGAAAAGATACTTATAGATACATTTACACCCACAAGGCTCTAGATGCCCACCCTCTGTCTCCTGGCAAGCAAAAGTGTGACACGATGAGCAGTTAAGAGAGAGAATACCAGCTTTGTATGATTGCATATGCTTCAGGAGGATAAAAAACAACGACAAAAGTGAAAAGACATGAACAGAATTCAGAGCTTCCCTCAAGCCTGTTCCTGTGGTTTTGCAGTTAGTGACATTCCAGCAGAAGTAAGAGAGGGAGAGTGTAGGGTTAGTTTGTCAGTTGATTGTGCACAAAAAAGAAAAAAACACAGAGATTACTGAAAATAAGGGTTGTTCAGACAAAGAGCCATAGACTTGAGATTTAACAACCATTTTTAAATAGGTGAAGAGGAAAACTTGAGGTATACATATTATTGTAAAAACAAAAATAGGGAATCTGAAGGCCTATATCAAAAGCCAAAAAGCACCCATACACTGGAGCAGATATGTGATTACCAATACTTACATTCTGCAATGCAAACATGTACAACTAAAAACACAAAAAATTTTATGGGGATAATTATGCTTTTGTAATAAAATGAAAATATTTAGAGACACTACTTAGAAGTTATATTTTCAATTAAATGATACCTCAATCTTTCGGAAATGCTTTTTACACTAGCCTTAATTTAGTTATTAATTTTGCAAATGCAAAACTGCAAATTCATGCTTGACTTTATCTTCCAGGGATCCTTACTCTCTTCAGACTTGCTGCTGGTACCGAAACAAGTATATTGCCAATCTCAACCTCAGATGCAAGAATTCAGCTTATTATTAGTTACATATCTAATCAAGCTAAAGCATCAATTGCAATTTGCATTAATTTTCAGCTGATTCTGTAAAGTGTAAAACATTGTCATGTCTGTCTATGAGCAAAACTCAAACGCAGGACGCAGGCATAAAAAAGTAACAGTCTTTATTAATATGCAAGGGGGGTCTGCATGCTGGAACGATGGCAGGGCAGAGCCGGCAGGCAGGCTCAGCGGCAGACAGAAGCACGAGCTCGGCCAGAGCTCGGGGAATGGCGAAGACGCGATGAGGGAAAGGCTGCTGCGTCTCAAGAGCGAGGGAATGCAGCAGCTTCAGGAATCACACTCAATGATCTGGCGACGAGCAGCGCTCGCCGCCAGCTTAAGAGTAGCTCTCCAGGTCGCCAGATGGATGAGTGGCAGGTGTGGCGGCCAGGACTCCCAGGTGAGTCCGGCAGGTAATTAGGTCAGGGCCGCCGCACCTCCTGGAGAGTGATAGGGAGGGAGAGAGAAAGAGGGAGGAGAGAGAACACGCAGACCAAACACAAACACAGGACAGTCCGGCCAGGAGGCGGAGGTGATGACAAACATACCAGTACTGTGTGACAGTGAGTTCAATATGGGAGAAGCAGTCAGAGAATACTGTCTACCCTCTTGACTGCTTAATGACTACTTAGTTATAATAGCTTTTTCCCAGCAGATTTTATTTTTATTTGAATTTTTTGTTAGTTTTTATTATTTCATTTTTTTTAAATTTGTTTTTTTCACATGATTTCCAATTATTAAATGGTAGACATGTAAGGGGAAAGAATTAAAAAAACATTTATAACAATGAAAGCAACACTTTAAGGTGAGTGACTCAAAATACAATACTCCCCCATGCTTATTGTGTTGAGAAATTTGACCAAATTGACAAAAGAGAAAAACAAATTTTTGTCAACATAACCTAAGAGGAGATTATTTAAACACACTTTAAAACAACCTCAGCTGACCAGAGTGCTTTAAATCAGTTAGTGCAAGCTTACACACTAAATATTTGCTGCCTTCATTTATTTTGGAGTCATTTTCGACCATTTTTTTTCCAATAAATCTTGAATATTTTTTATCCTATTATAGTTAGCTGATTTTGCAAAGAGGATATAATTTAAGTTACTTTTCATTTCAGAAAACTAAAATGTTTTTATACATTGAATTTAAGTTTACTTTCAGTAACTATGATAATCCTGTTCTGATGTTTGGGGATAATGAGGTGAGTCCTATAACTGTGCAGTATGCACTGACAGAGAGGAGAGGAAAGGTGGAGGAATGGTAGACACTCAAATCACTTACAGCAATGTTTTAAGTGGCTTTAAAAGCTAAACAAAACAACACAACTGTGGCTACACTATACAATGCAACATATGCATTTCCTTACTACAGCAGTTTGTCATGGTCCTGGGTTTGTTAATGCTGGGTTTTGTATGTTTTGATTTTCTTTTATGCCTTTGTGATTCTGAGCTTTTTACAAAACAAGGCAAGAAATATGGGGAGCTGAAGCACACATTGAAGAGGGAGACGGCATCTGCATGAACATGATTATCAAAAAGAACATGATCATTCCACCTAGAATTCAATAAATGAGAAAACAAAGTAACAATATAAAAGAATAAAAAACCCCACAACAAAACCTATGGCCCATGTCAGGAACAGACACAGATGTCTTTATGTGGACTTGGGCTTTTTCCATTACTTGGTAGGAATAGTAGAACGTCAATTGCATAATAGTACAGAAAGAAAGTTTTTCTTTTCTTTTTTTAATCATTGGTTTACTATATTGCACAAACTAATGAGAATGAAAATCCACTGAAGGCCAAGGAGCCTCACAAAAAGTCATATCTAGGACAAATTAGATAAGGTAATCCTTTATTAGTCCCACAGTGGGGAAATTTGATTTGTATACAGTAGCAGATAGAGTCACTCAGTTAGAAAAAGTATGAAAAATATGTAATATATACACAATTAAATAAAAAGCAGCAAAAATATATACTCAAAAGTGTCATGGTCTGTGTTTTCTGCTGTTGTTTTTGTGTATTTTTTGAGTTCTCTAGGCCTTTTTATATTCTCAGTTTTTCCCAGTATTCTGCCTCTGTTGTTAGATTCTGTATTTCCCTGCCTTGTTTTTGTACTTTAGTTTGCCTGTGATCCCCTTATCTGTGTATTCCTGTTTTCTGTCAAGTTTATGCTTATGTCTTGTTTTCTGTTCCTGTTTTATTTTGAAGCCTATTCAGTCTTGTGCATTTGTGTCAGTTACTTCCTGCCCCTGATTGTTGCCACCTGTGTTCCTCTCCCTCCTGTTTCTTGTTTACTAGTTAGTCTGTGTGTATTTAGTCTCTGTCTGCATTGAGCTCAGTGTCGTGTCGTTGATGTTGCTCTCTGCATGTGTGGATTCTGTCTGTGAGTTTTGCTCCTGGTTTCTTTCTGCCTTGGGTTTGTGTTTGAGTCTTGACAAAATAAAGCCTATTTCTTGAGTTTACTCAGTCTGCTCCCTAGAGTTTGTACACTGGGTCCATCCTCCTCACATGATGCCACACCGTGACACAAAAGTACTATTAAACATATTTACTAGACTTAAATAAATGAAATACATGCAAAAATATTCTTTAAATTGTTTTAAACATATTTACACTATAGATGCACATGGAGAGTGGACATATTTACCCATGGATTATATGCAGTATAATGTATATAAACTGCTTGTGAATATTTACTATTGCACAGTGGTGTACATTTGCGTGTGTGGTCTACTGGGAGCAGTGCTGATTGTAAAGTCTGACTGCAGAACAAAGGAAAGACCTGCGATAACGCTCCTTCACACTCCTGGGGTGAAGTAGTGCGTCACTGATGGAGCTCTCAAGTCCCATTAGTGTGTCATGCATGGGGTGGGAGTGATTGTCCAGCAGGGATGTCAGCTTAGCTAATATTCTCCTCTCTACCACCTACACGAACTTTCAGGGGGAACCCCAGGACAGAGCTGGTCTTTTTAATCAGTTTACCAATTCTCTTCCTGTCAGAAACTGAGATGCTGCTGCCCCAGCAGACCACACCATATAAGATGGCTGATGCCACCACAGAGTCAAAAAAGGTCTTTAGGGGTTCTCCCTGCACTCCAAAACATCTTAGTCTCCTTAGCAGATAGAGTTTGCTCTGGCCTTTCTTGTAAAGTGCATTTGTGTTATGTGTCCAGTCTAGTCTAGTTTGTTATTCAGGTGGACACCCCGGTACTTATAAGAGTCCACTATCTCTGTTCATCCCATTGGTGTTGGGGGGCAGTGGCTGCTCCTGTGGAAATCCTCCACCATCTCTTTCTTCTTCCCCCACATTGATGTGGAGGTAATTCCACTGGCACCAGTCCACAATGTCCTTGATCAATTCTCTGTACTCCTGATCGCCCCATCTGTGATGAGGCTGACGATCACAGAGTCATTAGAGAACTTTTGCAGATGACAGTTTGCTGAATGATACATGAAGTCAATGTAGAGGGTGAAGAGGAACAGAGTCAAGACCATTCTCTGCAGGGAACTGCAGACCACCATGTCAGACGCACAGTCCCGTGTCCTCACATATTGTGGTCGATTGGTGAGATAGTCCGAAATCCATGATGAGAGGTGGTGATCCACCCCCATATGCTCTAGCTTGTCCCTCAGGAGCAGTGTTGAAAGCACTGGAGAAATCAAAGAGAGGGACTCTCGCGGTGCTCCCAGGATTCTCCAGGTGAAAAAGAGCTCTGTTTAGGAAGTAGATAACGGCATCATCTACCCTAATGCCAGGCTGGTAGGCAAATTGAAGCGGGTCCATCGATGAAGTCACCAGAGGGCGGAGATGGGTGAGAACCAGCCTCTCCAGAGTGTTTATCAGGTGTGATGTCAGTGCCACTGGCCTGTAGTTGTTGAGATCCTGGGGATACAGTGTTTTTGGCACTGGTACCATGTAAATTAATCTCATTCACCACTAAATGAAAGTGTTTCTGTTAAAGATTATCGTGACTGCATGGTTAGCAGTAACCTTGTCCATAAAAAGTATGAAAATATGTGAACATATCAGCTTGTCATAGCATTGACCATATTACTGATGTTAATGGCAATAAGAAGGCCTCAACCGTACCTTCCTAATATGGGAGTCAACCAATAAGGTCACTCCCTCCATGACTGGGAAGTTATGCTGGTCATTTTGGTGAAACAAGTTATTGCCCTCTCTTTGCCTGCCAGCACCTGATGCTATGCCTACATCACAGTTCTAGCTCTTGACTGGCCCTAAACTAACTTAAGGCATTATGATGCCATAAATAAATATAACATCCACATTATGTATAGATTATGTCCACATATTATATGCATTACAATCCAGAAATACTCTACAAGGAGTAGCGATTCTTGTGAAAATTAAAAAGTGCCTATTAAACAACAAATATGACCTTGAGCAAAATTTGGGTGAAGATCCATTAAGTGATCATTGTGCTCAAATTTCACTAAAAACTGACCAATACTCCAAGAGGAACCAAGGCATTAGCTTATCTGTTCTTTGGCCAGATGAGCTGAAAATGTCTGAGAGTGATTTACAGTATGTGTTTAAACGTTAAGAAATAACCAAAGAAGTAAGACACCCGACTTTGAAATCAGTGAGATTAAAACTCATAAAATGCAAGGAATTTGGCCTCTGCTTTAAATCTGACCCTTAATGACCCTGACCTTTGACCCCACATTCTCATAAATGTTATCAGATGTTCTATCCATCATAGGTATTAACCAGTTTGGCTCAGCCGTATGCCACAGTCATGCCTGCCATGGAGACTTCTTTTCTGGAATCGCAATGGTCATCGTCACCCTGGAAGACAGCACATGCGATGGCGGGACAGTGTGACATGTGACCTTCAAAATTCCATCACATTTGAGGAGGCGTTGACGGCAGCCCGCGAAAGAAAGTCCTGGCACTCCTAGCGCTATGTGGGCTTAGTCCACGGCAGCAATGATGATGATGATGAAGTTTGGAAAAGATGCAGCAAACAAGTCTGCTCCTGTAGTGCTAAATTCTGTAGCGGGCAAATGGACAGATGCACAGACTTCAAAAATGTTATCAGTTCCTCTGCTTATCATGGTGATCAACCATACAAACATCAGCAAGGGTCCGGGAGTCCAGTCAGTTCCTGTGGTAGTAATGAGATTTTCACTGACAAGCCTCTGTGAGCTTGACCTTTTACCTCATCTCTAAAAAGTTCTTAATTCTTCTACCAATCCTAGTGATTAACCTTACCTATATTGGCAAGGCATAATAAAAAAAATACATTTTAAGAGGGAGGACAACTTTGAATTAATCTGTGGACAGTGAAAGGAGGACTGAGTTTGTGAATACAAATTACACCTTCAGCTGTTCCCTTGTATTCTTCCCAAGGGGTTGCCACAGCAGATTAATCCGCATTGGTAATTTGGCAGAGGTTGTACGCTGGATGCCCTTCCATAACACAACCCATCTTGGTAAGAGGGGCTTGTGTACCCACCTGGAATTAAACAAACGGCCTTTCTCTTGTAAGATGAATGTGTAAAACACTACACTATGGGGGAGCTTTCTACATAGGATGGCTAGTCTCCCTTTTAGAGACAGTATAAGGAGCTCAGATGCATTCGGGGGGATGCTTCCTTCACATTTAAAGGATTTAGCTATGTTTGTATGGGTATTTAATAAGGATGGCTCTTAAACACATACGTTATAGGCTTTTCAGGCCCATCCAACTGATAGGCTCTGAGGTAGTCAAACTTGAGAAATTAAATATTTTAGGTGCCCCAAGAACAAGGATCCCTCAGTAGGAGTTTGTTGAGGAGCTGGGACATCTGGACTAACTTGCTTAGCTGTACTGTCACTACGATATGCTGTGAAAAAGCAGAAAAGAATGGATAGATGGGTCAAGTTCTAAGAACTGCATATGGTTGTCTAATACAAGACAACCACAAGACACAGTGCTTTTAAGAACCACATAAAAATCACATAGGTTATATTCTAGTTGGAGTGATGACTTGTCTTTATATCACTCCAGAGCCAGTGATTTGGAGTGGACACATAAATATTTAATCAGTCTCTTCCCAATTCCTTCTCCATCATTTAATTTTTTCCTGTCATGACATAGTATTTTTGATGTAGCCTATCCCAGCTGGCAAAGGCATGGAGGCAGGCTAGGTCCTGAACTGCTGACACAGAAAGACAAAACCATTCAGGTTCACATTCACACCTATGGCCAACTAGACATAACCAATTACCCCAACATGCATGGCTTTTGACTTTGGGAGGAAGTCAGAGTACTCAGAGAGAGCCCAGACAGGCACAGGCAGAACATGTAAGCCCCACAGCTAGCCTGTGGAGTTAAGACCAGGATGTTCTTGCTGTGAAGTGACAGCAGTAACTATTGCACCTCTGTGCTGCTGCCCAGAGCATTAAAAAGACACAGAAGACTAAAACTTCCTTACAATAAAAAAGGTTATATTCCATCTTCTTTCAAAAAGAAATCTTAAAACTACAATCATATGCTTAGTCTGCCTGTTTACTCATATTTTAAATACAGTAAACAGGCGGAGACTGCTTTCTATAAAATACGAATGAGTAGTGACAAAAAGTTGCACAACTTCCTTATTAAAAAGATATATTCCTTACATAATAACTAATCTATTACCAAATAATTCCTACGAAAAGGCCATACTCAAAATTCAGAGGATGTATTTTTTCCTACAATAACAAAACAAAAAATACTATACAATGATAGTGGTGAAAATTTATTGTCCCTTGTAACATGGTATCTAAATGACTTAATTAAAACCTTCCCTATAGATTTGCTGTGGACCACTGAGTGAGGCCTTTAGATCAACCTCAAATACAGCAGATCCTTCAGAGGACCTAAAGGACCCATAAAACAGTGGACTCACACATTCCAACAGAAGCTTCTACAAAACGATGTTGGCAAAGACAGAGTGGGCTCATTCCGCATTTTGTTGTGCATTGTCAGCAGTAAGAAGACAGAAGTTTATCCTACCTTGAGCTAAAGAAAAAACAGGCGTTGTCTAATGAATACCACTGCAGGGCAGCCTCTCAGTGCTGTGTTGAGAGAATCAAAACAGGAGTCTTAGTTAAAATATGATAAAATATAAGAAATAACCCAAGAAGAAATACACAAGACCTTATTACTGGGAAGATTACTACTACAAACTAAGTTATAAGAATGACATGTGCCAGAAGAAAAAGCTTAAAATGCACCCATGAATAAGAGATGGAATAACTGAGTTAGTGAAGATACGGTGTTGAAATAAGATTTCTACAAAACATGGCATTCAGAATATTTTTCATAGATTAGCTGTGGACAGCTGACCAAGGCCTTCAGATTAACCCAAAAGACACCCTAAATATAACTACACAACTGTCCTTGTATGCATAAAGAAATCCCTTAACATCACATTTTCAATAATACATGCATACACATGGGTGTCAGTGTGTAGGCAGGTGTGAAAAGAAGGCCATGCCACACATAGGCCTCTTTTATGGCTGTATAAACTGAATGTGGCACATCTTTCCTTCTAGCAAGGAATAATTGTCAATCCCAACGATGAAATGAGAGCAAAGGAGAAAGCCTTTAGGGAATGAAAGCGTGGCATCTTCAGTGTGATTAGGTATTCACAAACAGACAAGTCAAATCAGTGGCAATAGGGAAGACATCAATGCAATGAGTGAAGACAAATGAGAGGAGAGAGGGATAAAATGTGAGGGGAAGAGAAAACTTCAGACTCAGATCAATTGATTGCAGTGAACAAACTCTACATTCCTTTTACTATAATGTATGCATATTGTAAACACTCATTTTGACACTATATGACACTCTTTCTGAAAATTTGTACAGATGGACATTACTGTTTCCATTAATGAAGTCAATCTAATTCACTGCCAACTGTCACTGCACAGCCCTGCAAACATGCAGCTACTTAAAATGTGAACTAGCTCATGCAACATGGGATATACAGGCTTCCCTCATCTCCTCCCAACCATAGAGTGAAATGACTTACCTTTGAAATTGTCTTGCTTTTCATCAGTTATTCATGTATGCCTAACATACACACCAAGAAGGTTCTAAGTAGTGTTCTTGGAAAACAAATAAAAGAAGGATTTAAAATTTTTTGTTTGGGCTGGGCTTGTGTTGTCTCATGGTTGCAAATAGGGGGCCTTCTGCATGTTAGGCAAATGCGTGAACCACAATACTGTGGAAGACACATATTTGAGAAACACATTTAAAAATTTAAAACGAAATGCCAAGAACTTGTCCAAAATGCCTCCTCCTTAAATCTGACCCTGTGTGACCTGACTTTTGAGCATACAATCATAAATGTTATAAAATGTTCTACCCATCATAGGTATTAACCACAAAAAGTTTGGAAAAAAGCCAGCAAGCAAGTCAGCTCCTGCAGTACCAAATTTTGCAAAAACAGGTGGACTGATGCAAGATGGACAGATGCACAGACCTAGAAATTGTTAACAGTTGCTCTTCCTATTATGTTGATCAACCACAGAAGCAATGGCAAGGATCCAGAAGCCCAGTCAGCCCTTATAGTGGCAATAAGATTAGCACTGACCACTGCATGTGACTTTGACCTTTTACCTCATGATCTCTAAAATTGTATAAGTTCTTCTACCCATCATAGTCATTAAGTATATAACATTTAGTAAAGGTGGTAAATGGACTGGTAATTATACAGTGCTTTTCTACTCTAACTCGGCACTCAAAGCACTTTTAACTACAAGCCTCATTCACCAATTCAATCATACAGCGCTTTATTCTAAGCACATTTAACTATCATGCATGCGTTCACACTCTGATGGATGCATCGGGAGCAATTTGGGGTTCAGTGTCTTGCCCAAGGACACTTTGGCATGTAGACTGGAGAAGTCAGGGATTGAAAGACAACCCGCTCTACCTCCTGACCCACAGCCGCCCAAGATCCAGCAGCCCAGTAAGCTCCTATGATGGTAACAAAAATTTAACTAATTACTCTGTGTGACCTTGACCATTGACTCCAAGAGCTCAAAATTTTATCAGTTTATCTACCCATCATATTGGATTAACCACACAAAGTCAGGTAAAGTTCCAGCAAACAAGTCAGCTCCTGTAGCTGTAACAAGTTTAGCAAAAGATAGACAAACAACCTGAAAACATAATGCTTATGAGACAGCATTTATTAAATATGATTATGACAAACAAATCAAAATCAGCCTGTTGTGGTAATCCATAATCTCCCATATAAATGGGTTTTATATACAAATTCCTACAAAGTAAACGGTAATCAGTGTGAGATGTGCAAGCTGATGTAGACAGCAAATAATTATATATATATATATATATATATATATATATATATATATATATATATTATATATT
>VUQH01037348.1:0-19398 GCA_015106775.1 Etroplus canarensis | reverse complement strand
AATTGTTCTCAAAACAAAGAAAAAGGTTGTCACAGAGAGTGCCAGTTTTAAAGTTAAACTTTTTATTGCACTTGTACTTAGTCTGAGTTCTGAATTTCATCACAGCTGCCAAGACACTTTAATTTTTTTAGTGGTAATTGTTTGATGCCTTTACTAGCATCCAACCTGTTTTAATGTTTACTCATTTTATCCATTAGTATTTGCAGTAGTGATTATTATGTTATTGGTTTTGTCCACACAGAGTTCCCCCAGAAAGTCTGACAACACCACACCACAAATGTGTAAATGAGGATAGTATGGGCACTTTAAAACAATTATTTAACCATCAGTATAGATATCCAGCATCGTTTTTTCACCATTTTGTTCTAATGTGTTTTCAAAGTGTTCCTTCAATTTTTTTGAGCAGTGTAAGGTATTATCTGGAAAACCTTCCATGTAGCATCTTCAGGTCATACATATTTTTGGTTTTAGATGGGCATGATGACATATACTACTGCTGTTTAAGAGTCTTAAAAATGTCCATAGACTGGTTGTTATAGGCTTAAGCACAGCATGCATCAACATACACAGAAGCCAGACAGCAGAGAATTTAGTGCTTAATCTTAGCTGTCATGTGCATACTGATCATGTGGCTGAAAAATGCTGCAGCACTAGAAGGAGTTATTACCATTGCAGTTCTCTGAAGAAAACTCTGTAAGAGAAAAACAGAAGGAGAGTATGTGAAAAGCATATCAGTCCTTAACCACTGTTACCACCACTTGTTATTAGGTTGCCGCTGCCCCCTGGTGGCTTCCAGTCAAAGGAGCCACCTGGAGGCACCCCGAGGGCCTAGACTCTAACATCACAGACAGGTAGAAAAATTCTTTTTTGCTAAAAACCTAACAAGGTTTTAAGAGTACTTTCCAAATTTTTGTAAAATGCTTATCCAAAAGCAAACACTTGCCTGTCTTTCATTTACTTTAACTATTTTGTTATGTCTTTTGTAAAAAAAAAAAAATCACCAGTGATAAACTGATTAATAGCTCAGTAATTGACTTTAAATACTGTTTTTTTTTGTAGGTTGGATCATCCTGTTGTGCATGTCTCATGGACAGATGCTGTTGCTTACTGCTCCTGGGTTAACAAGAGACTCCCTACTGAAGCAGAGTGGGAGTATGCGTGTAGGGGTGGCCTGAAAGACAGGTTAGATGTTGAGTAATGATCAAAATGATAGTCAGAAATATCATTTTGACTATCATTTTGATCATTACTCAACATCTAACCTGTGTTGAGTAATGATCAAAATGATAGTCAGAAATATATTATTGATCCCTGTAGGAAATTTTCTTTGGTGAAATTGTTCAGCACACAGTTAGGAATTAGGAATAACAATGATGTGTGAATAAGGTGAATTGAAAAAATGCAAGTGCACATAATGAAGAAACATTACCGTAAAACATGCTCAGAGATACATAGTTCCTACATGAAAAATGTCTCAAATTACCTTCCTGGTATACCATGTGTATATTTAGACTTTACCCATGGGGAAACAAGTTGAATCCAAAAGGACAACACTATGCTAACCTCTGGCAGGGGGATTTCCCCACACACAATTCTGGAGAAGATGGGTACGTCATAACTTCACCGGTAAGACATACAAAGAAGTATGAAGAAAAGACATCATTATGGGTGTGTTGAGTTATATCATATTTCAGGTTTGGGAAGAGAATATATATGAACAATAGCCACAGGGGCCCACAAGCAAGTATACTCCTAGTGCCGGTCCCAAGCCTTGGTAAATGAGAAGGGTTGCGTCAGGAAGGGCATCTGGCGTAAAATCTTTGCCAAATCAAATATGCGGATTCATAATAAGATGATCCGCTGTAGCGACCCCTAATGGGAGCAGCTGAAAAAAGAGGAAGAAGAAGAAGATGGTAGTGGAGATAAGATTGTAATTAAGTCACAAAAAAAGTTTGCAGTCTACAGAGAGGACATAAATAACAATTACACAATATAAATACAATTCCTTTCTCAGTGGGGCCAGCTTTAAAGTGTCAGTTTTTATTATCAGTCCTGAATGTCCAGTTTATACTTAAAATCTTTAAGTGTATATGGTGTTGAGGGAAGATAATCTAATTGGCATATTTCTCATTCTGTTAGGTTAAAATACTCATAAAATAATCATTACAATAACAGCAACAAAAAAAAACTTGGATCACAGATCCCTGTAGTTATCCAGCAGGTTTAGAGGTTTGCCTTGAATTTCGACATTCAGCATTCTGCAATAAGAGAGAAAATCTTTTCAATTTTCATATACTATTTGAAACCCAGAGCTTCTCTTTAAGACTGACATTTGACATTCCCTTGATGTGCACAGTGAACATCATACAGACCTTTTTTGTGTCCCTGTATATAACCAAGAAATCTGCACATAACTAAAACTATTCAAGCATAGCATATTTTGAGGGTCATTTTCACCAGTGATAAACAGAATTACCAATATATATGAGAATCCTAGCAAGACACAAATGTTCCGACACAGTGGTTCAGACAGCCAATGAAGCTTACATATCTTTCATTCAGAAATAAGAGATAACAATAAAAAAACTCAAAATCTGCAATAATGTGACAGTAGTGCCCTTGTACCCTACAGGTGATGTCCTTTCCTGCCAATGCTTTTGGTCTGTATGACATGGTGGGGAATGCATGGGAGTGGACCTCAGACTGGTGGACTGTGCATCACACCACAGAACAGCAACACAACCCAGTAATTACACATTTATATTTAAGCTTTTCCTCTTGTTTTGAGTTTTGCTCTTATCTACCATTTCCTCATTCTGCTCTATTTCAGATGGGTCCTCCTTCAGGCACAGACAGAGTGAAAAAAGGAGGATCATACATGTGTCACAGGGTAGGAAAACATGTTAAACATAATGATTGTCAAATATGAAATTTAAAGCATCAATCTGACTGGTTAATGACATATTTGTTTATACCATCATTTCTAAGGGGAATAAGGAGAGATTTCTATTATTCGCCACCTTTTTGATAACAAAACAATAAATACAGCCTCTCCTGTTCATTCTTTTCTTCTTGGCATATGGGGCTTTTTATGTTAGTGAATGCCTTGTTACATGTTGCCTGGCTCTTCTTGTATATTATTATTTCAGTTTGTTTGCCACAAGCATTGGTTGCAGTCCTTACTGCAGATTTTTTCTTGTTTCATATTAGTTAACCATTTGAGGAGAAGTCAGTGTGTGGTGGTTGTACACGAACAGGCTCTGTACAAGATTAACGTCAGTAGCCTTAACTATAACAAAAGGAAAAAAAATCTAAATGCAGTTTCTGGTACTGAGGAAATTAACTGTATATATTTATATCCCTCTTTCCTTTTTCCCCTGTTTCAGTCTTACTGTTACAGATACCGTTGTGCAGCTCGAAGCCAGAACACGCCGGACAGCTCAGCCTCTAATCTTGGTTTCCGCTGTGTTTCTCAAGGGGCACGATAATCTGACCTGCTTGTCTTGAACACAGACTTAACTCAGGCTGCTGCCTAAACCCAGTATTGAATGTACAATAAAGACATGAGGCCTTTTACTTCCATCTCATTACCCTGCATCTAAAAGTTATATTTACAAGGGAAGCACAGAAAATGTCTTCTATTACTGTAATTGTTCACAGAATTGTCGCATTTTATAACTACTTTTTAGATGATTTCTTATGAAATAAATAGAAAAACTTTCTCTGGACACCTTTGATTACAAGTGGAAAAAGACAATGTTTCAAGTTACTTTATCTTTTTGGGTACAACAGCCTTTCACTGGAGGGTGGTCCTTGCTTGTCATTATCAGCTAAAAGGTGGTTGAGAGTAAATCTTGCAAACAATGTGAATTTACTGTAAAAGTGTTGTAAAAGAGTTTCATTTTTTAGAAATACTGAAGGATCCTCTGATATCTCTTTGTCTTTGTGCTAGATTTTTCAATTTTTCATTATTTCAAGATTGTTGTTTGACTGATCTCTTATTCTATTTTGTATTTGTTTGCTCAGAGAGTATTGTTTTAGAAATTTCCATATTAAAGTTCTTCAGCTGAAGCACTTTTTGTCTTTGATTGTCAGGGTTAGTTTCAAACGTTAATCTGTTTAAGAAAATGTTTGGTAAATGACAGTATTCACTAGGGGTAGCACTTGTCTCTATCTATCTGTCTATCTATCTGTCTGCTTGATGTAAGTGAGGGATTCAGTCGTTTTGGAACTCGGGGTTTAACGTCCACCAAGACAAAATTCAGAACCTCAATACAGCTTATATCAGCAAGCAGTAGGTTTTATCTAAATTCAACAGATGCAATAATTGTAATAGAAGAGTCAGAGAAAACCCCAAAATCTGTCCAAAAAACAAAATGTCATTTATTTAACTTGTTTAGTATACATGTTGCATGTGAAAATGATGAACTAAGCAGCCTAAATGTCTAGCCAAATAAATGAGTAAACAAAAAGTTTCTAGTGCATCTTAATTAAAGAAGTCAAAAGGTTTTATTAAACATTTGTATTTCTAGCATTTAACACCACATTTATCTGCAAACTATTGTCCTATTCTCTTGCAGAGTAAATCAGAAAGTTCAAAGGTATAGTTGATACAACATTACTGCACAATTGCTAACATTCAGTAGATAGTTTAACAAGTCTAAACCCCACTGTCAGCTTTTAGTTGAAGTTCATACAAACTCCTTTATCTATCAGTGCACAACAGATTAACTGTTTTACAAAACAGAGAAAGAAACACTGATTTCTACTAATGCTGGAAGAAGTCCATCCACCCTGCTGCTGTATAATTTTCCCAAAAGAAGATGAGTCATGAATGTACCACAGAAACAGAGCAGAGCAACTAAGACAACCTGGAGGCTAACTACAGCTGCCATCTTCGAAAGTCCAAAACAATTAAAAGAGTTAGAAAGAACCAAACAAAGGCGATACGCTATACTAATAAAAATCCTGCACTTGATCACTCTGCCTCTTATTAGCAAAGCTGAGAATACAAAAAATTGCAACTTTATTTGACTTTTGCTCTAAAATGGCAAAAGTGTGTCTTTTTGTGCTGCTGGAGAGGCAGTAAATCCTTAGTAAAATCTCACCATATGTAATAACTACGTGTGGTGTCAACAGGAGAGGGTTTTCCCTCTGTGCTGCTATCTTTGTCCTTCTCACCATCAGCTTCCCATAGATTAATGAGTGGAGGGTAGAGCTCATTAAGTGGAATGGAGGATGTTTTCAGCATGTATTTCTTCAGGGAGTGGTGGTAGTTTTTCCTCTTCCATCTGCGGGCCATGTAGATGCCCACAGTGGCCAGACTGAGGAAAAGCAACATGGTCGACATGACTGCTAGCACAGCCGCACTTGGGTGCTGCTCTGTCAGGTCCAGGGCAAAGGTAGCGCTATGTGTTGTTACGTTAACACAAGACTTGTGTGTCTGCAGATGGATGTTGGAGACAGTGAGGCATACCTCATACTCAGTGGCAGGTTGAAGGTGTGTAAGGTTGTATTCGTGAACATCTACAGGAACACGAGCTGTGTAGGTGATGTGTGGGTTGTCAATCTTCATGGTGGCTGAGGCCCACTTCAGGTTTGAGGACATGACATTGGAGTTGACCTTCCAGGAGACCAGGATGGAGTGCGACTCTGTCTGCTTTACATAGATTTTCATTACCTGAGCACTGTCAAGCAGGGTTCCATTTATGCGGATGGTGGCAACCCGTGTGTCAGCGCCTTCCGTGTTCTGGGCCACACAGGTGTAATGACCAGAATCTTCCACCTGCACATGAGACAGATGCAGCGTCCCCTCACTGCTCAAGTGATACCTCTCTGACACCATGTCCATTGTGATTTTGCTTCCAAGAGGAGTCACCCAGTAGATATCTGGTTCTGGTTCAGCCATTGCTCGACAGTCAAGGCTGACACTCATGCCCAGCTCTAGGTTCAAGTGGCTGGGAAAGGTGTCATGGGATATAAGGGGAAGACACTGCTCTATTGACTCCAGAAGTCTGAGCTCTCGAACCCGCTGACCTCTGAGTTCTGGTGGGGAGGTGCATAGCATAGCCAATGGTTCCATGAAGCGCACTGTGGTCTTGTTGGAACTCATCCACTGTATGACACAGTCACAGCGCAATGGGTTGCTGTGAAGACTGATCTCACGCAGATTAGGCAACACTTCCACAGTTTGCTGATAGAGGGCAGTAAGAGCATTATTGTTGAGCATCAGACTCTCTAGAGAAGGCATGTCCCTGAACGCCAACCTGTGGACATAAGACAGTTTTGGGTTGTTGGTTGCCTCCAGTTTAGTCAGTTCTGGGAGGTTGTCCATGGCATAACGGTCAATAGACACTAACTCCATCATGTTGTTGATGCCCAACTCTTTCAGACGTAGCATGTTTCTAAAGTCTCCTTCCTGAATTTTGTGAACTGGATTTTTGTTTAAATCTAAGAATTTCAGATTGGGAACTTTCTGAAGGGCCAATTGAGGGATACTGACTAGTTTATTGTCATAGAAAGAAATGCTCTCCAAATTATCCAAACCTACAAATGCATCTGCTGGAACATCAGTGAGATCCATTCCGGCCAGAACCAGACTCCTCAGTCTTCCTAGAGGCTTGAAGTTCATGTCTAGGAGGCCAATAACTGGATTCTCCCCAATCATGAGAATTTCAAGATTGGGGGTTTCCTCAAACCAGCGGCTGTCTATGACATGGAGCCTATTGGAGTTAAGATGGAGGCGCAGTAGACTGTGCAGGCCTGCAAAAGCTCGAGGAGAGATGGAGCTTATCTGGTTGTGGTTGATGTAGAGTTCCTGCAGATTGGAGAGGTTTCGCAGGCAGTGGTCTGGCAGCTGACTGATCTGGTTCTCCTCTAGATGCAGGGTGGTCAGGTGGTTCATGTTTGTGAGGCCGACAGCTTCCACTGTACTAAAGTTGTTTTGGGATAAATCTAGTTCTGTCAAGTTAAACAGTACTTCCAGCTCTCCACTGGTACGAGAGATGGCGTTGCTTTGGAGCAGTAACACCTGGGTATCTACTGACAAGTTGGTAGGGATGTGTGTTAGCCTCAAGTCATTGCAATCCACTGTAGTTGCCTCCTTGTAGGTTGACTGGGGGGTGAACCAAGGGCGGATATCACATACACACAAGCGAGGACAGTCTTTGCCATATATTGGTGACAGAAAGGAAAGAAGCAATCCTAAGCACAGCCAGATTAGAGGATCCCAAGGCAGACATCCAAACGCCATGTTGTCTGCTCTCCCTGCTCACAAAAGGCTTAAATGAGTGGCAGTATTTGGGAGATGGATGAAAGGGTGTGGGTAATCAGCATTAGTCTCTTCTGCTGGTAGCTAGCTGCTGTAGGTCCAGAATGGTTATTTCTAACCAAGAGTAAAGTATTTGCCAAAAGCACACCCAACAGACATTGGGTCCAAACTTTAACTTGTGGTTTAAACCTGAAAAAGAAAGAGAGCAAAGCAACTGTTATATACTTATTTACTTTTTCCCCCAAAAACAATGGATTACACAGTAAATAAGAAACTGAAAGAAACCCCCAAAAACTACATAGCATAGTGAAAGAAGAAAACAAAAAATTACTAGTTAATTTCAAGAGGATAAAAAATTAGACAAGAGTCGGATTTCCATGGCAGCACTGCACTGATATTCAGGGGACTAAGCTGGCCTGTCTAACAGGGCAGAGTTAATCTGTCAAATTCATCTGGTTGTCCGTCTATCACATAGGAATTTATTCCTGCCTTTTAACAACATCTTACATAGCCAGCTATAGTTGGTAATAAGCACAAGTATGCTTAATTATCTCAAAATCTTGAAATAACTTTAGCTGAAACAATTAAAGCCAAAACACTTTTTCAAATTGTTCTTGAGTGATTACAGGTAATGTTTATTTACCTGTTTATTTACAAATCTCATACATTTCCAAGATATTTACAATTTTGCTCTTCCTTTACCAAAACTGCCAATAGACCTAAGTAGATTTACTAGGAGGGAGAAAGAGGCTAAACTTTTAGAGTATGCAGAATACTTTTCAGTATGATAGGGTTGATTTTAACTCTTCCTCCTTGATGTATCTGTCTCCTTGGAGATTATGAACATTTTTTTCTCCATCTGGGTTTGTTAGATTATCTGCATACCAGCTTAGTATCAGTTATCCTCTTCAACGAGTGAGTGGGTTGGGTGCCGCCTGCAGCGCTGGCTGTGAGCCCATTACACAACAGGCTTAATATACTGGGAGTGGGTGCTCTTCACTGTTGATCACTCACTACTTATGATAAAATCCCATGGCAGACAGTCAGAAACAAGTTAAGTTTTGAATTTAGCTGTGGCCATGCTGTATCACTGTTCAGGTTTGGTCAAATTAAGACAAGTGAAGAGAGAGATCAACTGACTGCAATTCTAAGCCCCCGCCAAAGGATTTTACTCTTTTGTTTTTGTTCTGCAATTTCATATTACTATATCCTAGAGTGAAAAATTAAGCAAAACTGTGCAAATCAGAAGTCTTCAAATAATTTTTTTTTAAATAAAGCATTTCTGTAAATGGTCATGAGATCAGGGATACAAGCAGCACAAACAAGTTTCCTCTGAGGTAAGGAGTTCGATCATTCGGGAAGCTCAAAGTAGAGCTGCTGCTCCTCTACATCAAAAGGAGCCAGCTGAGATGGTTCAGGCATCTGACAAGGATGCATCCCTGATGCCTAGCTGAGGTTTTTTTTAAATATAAAAAACTGGGAGGACCCTGGACATGCTTGAGAACTTATTTCTCTCAGCTGACTTGGGAACATCTTGGTATCCCCCTACAAGATCCTGAACAGGTGTCTGAGGTCTCTGTTTAGACTTCTGTCCCCACAACCCAGACCAAGATAAATGGCAGAACATTTGTTGTATGGATGGATGGCTAAATGGATGGCTGGATGGATGGACATTGCATATGGTGTGTAAGTGAGGTTGTATTTGTGTGTATGTGTGTGTTGCAAGTAGTAAACATCTAAATAACAAAAAGGAATTTTTTATGTCTGAGAGAGAAGACTTAGCAATGGAGAAGGACAAGAGAATCTTGGATTTCTTTCACTAAAACAAATAACTGCAGTTTTAGCTTTTAGTATGACTAACACTAATATTTGTTTTTACCCTAAGCTTGTGTGTGTGAGAGTTGGGTGTCATTTGTTTCACATCACAAGTGATATCTTCTTTGGATATTAACATAAAAGAGGCACAGATTGGTTTCCCTTTCCTTTCATGTGTTTTCTGCTATCTGTTCACACTTTGCAATGTGTTGACATATTTTCACTGCTTTTCTTTCAAATTTGCATGTACAACAATGCATGTGCTGCTCAACAAATACAGAATGAAATGCTATACTATTTAGAAAAGCAGCATTATTAGGTTTTTTCTAGAAGTTGAAACACAACAGAAGAGAGGGACTGCACAACAAACAGGGCTTTTATCAAATTCACTCAAATAGTGAAAATATAGAATGTAAGTTTAAGCATTAAAGCATCAAAGCACACCCATGTTTCTTTCTCTGAGTAAGAATTCATATGGTACCTGGGATCAGGTGGCTGGTCTTTGCAGTGACCTGGTCACACACAAACTGATTTAATTGATTCCCTCAGTGTGACTGTGACTTAAATATGGCAGCAAGAACATGTACCTTCTCTTGGCTCTATTCATAGATCATAATTGGAAAACTGGTAAACATGTGGCATCTCCTCCTGCTTTTAATCATCTATTATTTAAATAAGCCAGTCATATGTTGTCCATTTTAATTACTTGCCTAGAAATATACTTTGCCTTGGTAAATAGCAAATGACTTGATAGTTCATTTGTCTGTCCTCTCTCTTTCTCCTGTGTTGCACTGCTCAGGTATAAAATTGGAGAAGACAGGAGGAGTAACGGTTGTTTTCATGCTGAGACCATAAAACTCAGACACCTGCCACTAGGTTTCTGGCAGCCTGGCAACACTGTGGGGGCCTGCATCCGTTCCCCATCTTCTTTTCATGTGTACGTGTTGACCTTATTGACCCTGGAAAGTTTTGCTGGGCACATATGCTCTTTTTCACTGGTAGCTTGCTTCATAATCACTGCAGTACACAAATTTATACTTGCACACACTCCAGTAAACCCACACACACATATTGTTGGCCATGGGCCAGTTCCAGTGAAGTGGTTGGAATGGCTTCCCACCTGTTCATAGCATCAAGGTTTTGCTGGCCCAGTGCTAGTTCAGTCATACAGCCTGCTGCTCTGACCTCCTGCCCACTGCCACTCCTCTAATGTGTCTGAAGGATAACTTAAAATGGCTGCCTGAATCACCTGTAATTTACAATGTCCTCTACATTTTTGGCATATATTGTGCCAGTGTATTATGGCCTTTAATGCACACTCTTTCAGCTTTCTACACAGCTTTTGTGTCATTATAACTGTTGTTCTTGAAAATCTTATAGACACGTTTTTGATCTATTAAGGAGCACTATGTGCAACATCCTCATGATAATAACGAAGCTTGCCATTAGCTGCACTCCTCATTCTCAAAACTCAACAGAGGAATTGTGCATTTCCCATCAGATCATATCTACAAGAGAGTGGCTTTTGGTTGTACAACACCTTTATGAACTCTTGTTTTGATTGCTCTCAGGGATGCAATATAGTTAAGATTTGAGATTAATACTCTGACTCTGCAAAGATACTTTATGGAACATAATTAAAATACATTCTACACTGCACTTATCTCCACAGTCCTCAGAGAATACATGTTTTGTTCTATCTCACCACCATCCTCTTCACACTTACCCAGCTTCCCCATGCTTTATTTGACTCACTGATTTTCACATGCATGTATCCTTAGACTACTAGAAGGATAAAGAAAATTCCTTCAATAGTTCAGCATTATCCAGCTTACTGTCTGAAATGAAGCCTCAAGCAGAGGGCGTATACTTTCTTTGCACACCCAATCTGTATGAGGTTTAATCCAAGTACACATTATACATATAAAATACACTCACATCTATATACAGTTGCTGGACATAATCTGCAGTAGCTTTCCACTCGGTTCAACTGAACCTTCAGAGGTTCATTGGCCCTGAGGGTCAAAATCATGATAGCAAGATTTAATTGAGGCACATAACAAGGTTTGTCTGCTTCATGTGAGGGCCCCTTAAATGCATTTATGAGACATTTTCTTTGGACAATACAAGGGGCAAGATAATCAGAGCCCCTAAAGGAGCAAAGAGCTACAATCAGATGCAGGATCATTTCTCCTTATCTCTGTGCAGTGCAAGTCTTTGTATGCACAGGTTACAATAAATATTTTCATTCAAATAAGTCAAAGAAGATACCTTATTTGAAAAGACTTTGACTTAATCAAAATTATGTCACTTGTGTTGTTTTGAGTCATTCATTTAATTCAATTTTACACATCCTAAGAGTTGCTGCTAATATTACACTTCAACATATGCCACTGGCACAGCCACGAGGAGCTTCACTTGATAGTACAGCACATCATTTTTCATAGGAGGCAATTCTTTCACCCATCTGTTTCTGGGGCCTGCTTCCCTGGGTGCAAAATGTGAACAGTGTTTCTGAATCAGCAGCCACACAACAGGCTCACAGACATGCCATCACCATAGCAACGGCTATGCCACCGGCATTTGTTTCATAACCAAATGATAAGACATGAGAAGACAGCTATTAGTGCCAGCAGACAGCTAAATAAATATACCAGTGGAAACTTTGAGTGGTGCAATATAAACTTCTAAGTATGACTGACCATATAACAAATGCCCTTTAGCAGAATCAATAAATTAAATGATATTTTGCACACACTTTAATATGTCTGATTTTTTTTCTCATCAGCAAACACTATATTACAATAATACCCTCATTAATTTAAAGGTTATTACACTAAATCTACAAATTTCCCAAGACAAACAGTATCAAACCACAATAATAGCATAGCACTGCCTGATGTTTTCTCCATGTCCTCACTGTGCTGGCCTGCCTGAGAGACATCCTGTTTCTGCTCCATTAGTATGCAAGCGTCTCACTTCACATCACAGAGGGCTTTGGTGCAGCTGCTGATTGCAGAGGTGTAGCTGAGAAGGATGCATGTCCACTCAGTCAGGAAAAAGACAGAAAGTAAAGAGAGAGAAGGCAGAGAGTTCTGCCTCAGTTTGAAGGCCACTAGAGGAAACTGCTGAACGGAAAATGCTACAGGACTGAGGGGTACAGTGACAATATCTAACAGTATGTATGGAGTGATAGAAAAGTATGCAGCATTGTTTCTTCAGAATCCATTGAGGGTTACAAATCACAAAGCAGCAAATTGTCTCTGTATTTCTATCAACTGCAAATGCATGTGGTAGCCTTATTTCCCTGTGGAAAAGAGATGAATTTTGACAGAATTTTTCTTATGTGGCTTTAATTTTTTTCTCTCCACTTTTTGCCCACTCTTTCCCCCTCCACTTCAGCTCTCCATAAAGTTGCAGTGTCTGTGAAAAATATGTTGTCAATGGAGCACCAATCAATCATACTGACACACTAAGGTCTCTAACGTCTGGGGAGTCCCTCTTTGGAAAGATTTAGAGGTCAGGGGAAATGAACTTTCTCTGTTACAACTGACCTACTTACAAGCCAAAAAACACTGTGCAAATAATATCGCTTTTAAGTGGATTTTAATAAATGTGTGTCTTCGTGATATGTGAGTCTGTACGTGGGACAGTGAAGGTTCTGCATGTGTACAGTAAAAATGTATGAATGTGTCTGTGAATAGATGAACGTGGCATGTAGTGTAAAGCTTGTTGAATGGTTAATAAGGCGATATAAAAGCAGGTCTTTTATGTGTTTGACCTACATTTTCCAGTGTTAAGGGTATAGTTATTTTTTAAACCGACAGAACACTACATTTTAATTTAAAAACACTCTTAAAATTACTACACCAGGAATATCTAGAATAAAAGTGGTGTATTAACTCAATCATAATACAGTGACAAGACCTTTCAGTGGCCCATCCTGTTTTCATGTTCCAATTCAGATCAGACTCTCAAATGAATAAGGTCAAGCCGTTGTACCCTCGTCTCCCCTCCACTGCTGTGGGAACCCCAGCACCAGAACATGCTGCAGCATTTGCCCTATTGCGCACAATGGTGCACAGACTCACCAAGACATGTCTTTGTTTCGGTATTTTCTCACACTCCTCATTACCAGCTGAGGCGCTACGTCACTACGCACTGTTGTTGCTAAAGATTGGGGGAAGGTGCCGCAGCCTCCTAAACTTTCATATCGTTGGTTCATTTGGAGACTACAAAAAGTTGTGTGGTTGCATTTGCTTGAAAACTGGCAGTGTGCAAATCAGAAAACGCATGGTGCTTCTTTGATTGCGGTAAAAATAATGAGAAAAATCAACTACACATTTGTAATGATCTGCAACTCTTTGTGCCGCATTAGTAATCTCAGTAACAGGTGCTCTGTAATGCAGCAGCTGAAAAAATAGAGGCAACTTGACAGAGATGACCCTAACAATGCAGACTCAGTGCTTTCTTTTTTACAGAAACATAGGACGGCCTGTCTCCTTCCCTTCTTTGTCATAATTGCAGACACTTTCTGACTCTTAATTTCCTGACCCTTAATTAGGCAGGCAGATAGGCTTTTTATGAAACAGCTGAGTGCTACCCAGCTGTCCTTTTGCTCTATGCAATGGCAAGTGATGCTGCAGGAAACTATGTGTAAATGTTGCACTTTATTGTTACTTTAACCTAATGTCCGACTAGAGTGGACTGTCAGAGCTGTTGGCAAATACCGCAGGTTTGATAAAACAATTGGAAATGCGTTAATAAATTAATAATATTTAGCCTTTTATGAGAAAAAAATAAAAAAATATATCAAAATCATTCCACTTAACACAGTTTAAGGTGTATGTATGGTGCATGCTTTCTTGGTTTTCTTGTCAGTGCACACTGATCGATTGTCATAATAATCATATACCCTGTAGAGACTGACTGCGGTCTCCTCGCAAATCCCCGTTAAAATGCATTTTTCTTGATTAGACTTAACGAAGACATAGTGCAGAAATAATGATGTTCAAACATCGATAAATGCGATTTTAAAATGCTTTCAGTCTTTTTTTTTCGGGCTACCAAAAGGGTATTTTGGCTATACGGGAATCCACAGCTCTTATTGTCACATTACATCTTTGTTGAACAGTCCAGTTCTCAAACCATGATGTTTTCAGAACTGCAAAATGATGACTTCATCTCTATCACTCCTAACCGGACTGAAATGTTACTGTCGTCATGAATGGTGAGAAATGAAGAACCCCGTTTGAGATATTGTGCGGACATGCATTAAAAAAATTCAACACATGCATGAAATAAACACAGGCGTTTGCTCTCACCTATGAAGCGCTGTATCCTCCGCACGAAAGAATGCTGCAGGCTACTCTATGTGACCCATGCAGCAATCCGCAACTCCAGGATGATGCGCGAACGACGCGAACTATGTTTTTGGAATATAAGTAATATCAGCAGCCTCTTTACCCTGACGAAAGAGATGTGTGTGTAGGGGGGAACACCCCGCGGGGTTCAGTCTCCTTACCAAAACTGATGTTGGAAGCACGGCGATTGCTGACTTCATTAGTGAAAAGCAGCTGCCCTGTGCAGGTCAGCTGGACAGAAACGCCTCTGACACCGACTCTGGTGCCCAAACAAGAAACCTCACCATCTGTTCGGTCATCACCACCATGGGAACCAAAATCCCACCCTGCGACCTGCGGATTATGGAGAGATTGAGCCTCAAGAGGAGGAAACCAGTGACATAAGAGTACAATGAAATTCTCTGAATGTGTTTTGTTTTTATTGAGCTCTTAAAATTGTGTATAATTATTAAATCTTACTGATGTGTAGTCGTCATCAGTAAGGAAAAGGTCTGAAAGACTTTAAAGTGGCTCTACTTTTCCCAATCTCTCTCTCTCTCTCTCTCTCTCTCTCTCTCTCTCTCTGTCTCTCTCTCTCTCTCTGAGAGAGTGGGACATTCATTGACTTGCATGACATTCCCGCATTCCTGAACCCTCATACTAAAGAAATAGATCCACTGCAGCTCCTACATGGATGACCAGGAGAAAATCATGGAGTCAAACTAGGTTGAGTGAATAATAATAAGAGAAAGAATGTGAAGAAATCAATGATGCTATTTTGCTGACCTTTTACAAAAACTCAGTTTGAATTATTTTTTTAACTGTTAATGATTGTTAATAATAACTGGGTGTGGGGCATGAACTTTTTTGCTTTCTAAAGTTTGAGAACCACTTCAGCCTGAATAAACCTTTATCAGAAACCTTTAACCAGGTCTTTAACCTTAAATTTAACAATTTACATCACAGGGATTTGCTTTTTGTCCCCATAAAGAAGGTGAAGCCCCACATTGACTGGGTAAACAGATGAATGTAGAACAAGTTCCCAAGAAAAATCTTCACACAAACACAGGAGACCATTTTGGAAAAAAAAGAATGAAAAAAGAAAAAAAGACCTGTCACTTCTCTGGATTTTTTTTCTTCCTCTGCCTCATCCTCTCCCATTCTTCTCTAGGGGGAACAATGAAAATAACACCGTTTCATCATTTTCTGTTTGAGCTGCTACTTTGGGAGCTGGCTGACAGGTTCTTCATCTTTTCTAAAGCTACAGAAAAGCAATATGATCATTTCTGTGTGGTGACAAGTTTACAGCTGAATTAAGAAGGTGATTGCTAATATGTATTTGTATTGCCAGTTTAAAGAGCAGCAGCACACCTTTGCTCTAATACTGCAAGTTTTCCCACATTGTATCAGAAGACCAGGTTTGGCTTTGCCCATCACTGATAAAAATTGCACTGTTCAAACATTTAATGTTAAAAATGTAGAATATCAAATTATGGATTGTTTACATGAAAAAACAAATAAAAGAATTTAAACGTATGTTTAGTATCACCTTGATCTACACTGTAGATAGATTTTGAGATGTTGACCGCAAGGAAGAGAATCCTCTTCCAGTAAGTTTAAAAACATGTGCCTTCTGACAATACAGAGCAGATCCCAAAAAACAAGGGACAAACATTTTCTCTGAAGCTAATAAGATAAATTCTTCCTTGTATCCTCAAGTAAACATTTTAAGTTATTCCTTGTGTTTTCCCAAAGGACATGTATTATTAACATAAATGACTGAAACTTTCTACTAATTTCTTATATTCTATTATAAGTTACTTAAGGGAATAAGTGAAACAGTGGAAATGATTTATTTGAACCAGATACGATCTCATGACTGTAGAGTAAAGTAGGAGCAAAAACACCACAAACAGGGAGAAGCAGCAAGCCTAGCTCAACAGAAACAAATTTCTAAAGCTAACCTCAATTCCAAAAAGATTTGGATGCTGCACAAAATATACATAAAAACACAACGTAATGATTTTCTAATCTCATAAATCAATATTTTATTCGCAAAAGGAATCAGAAAACATATCAAATGTTGAAAGGGAGACATTTTACTATCTCATTAAAAATACTTGTTATTCATGAATTTGATGGCAGCAACACATCTCAAAAAAGTTGGGACAGGGCCACAGGATTCTAGTTGCTCAGCAGTCCTGGTTCTTCTTTCTCGTATTTTGCATTTCATGATGTACCAAATGTTTTCAGTTGGTGAAAGGTCTGGACAGCAGGCGGGCCTGTCCAGCACCCAGATTCATCTATAATGAAGCCATGATGTTGTATTAGCTGCACTATGCAGTTCAGTATTATCTTGTTGAAATATACAAGACCTTCCTTGAAAAAGACATCACCTGAAGAGCAGCATATGTTGCTATTAAACCTGTAAATACCATTCAGCATTGATGGTGCCTTTCTAAGTTGCCAGTACCGTTGGCACTAATGCACCCCCATCCCATCAGAGATGCATGTTTTTGAAGCGGACACTGATAACAAGCTGGATGGTCCCTCTCCTCTTTAGGCCAGAGGCCACGACATGATTTCCAAAAGGAATTTACCTGACCACAGAATAGTTCTTCACTTTTTCTTATTCCATTTTAAATTGGCTTAGGAGAAGAGTTCTGGATCATAAACAGGTGAGGCTTCTTCTTTGCATGATAGAACTTTATCCTGCATTTGTGGATGGCACAGCAAACTGTGTTCACAATGATTTCTGGAAGTGTTCCTGAACCCAAGCAATGACATGGAAATGCAGTGTAATGCAGTGCCAGCTGAGAGCCCAAAAATCACAAGCATCCAGTACTGGTTTTCAGCTGCATCCCTTGCACGCAGAGATGTCTCCAGATTCTCCAGATTGATATTATGTACTGTAGATGATGGAATATTCAAAGTCTTTGCATTTTTCCATTAAGGAACATTATTCTGAAAATGCTCCATGATTCGTAGATGCAGTTTCTCGCAGATTGCTGATCCTCTGGCCATCTTTACTTCTGCCTCTCTGAGGCACTTTTTAAAATACCCTAACCCATTACTGACCTGCTGCCAATTAATCAGCTGCAACATGTTTCTCCAGCTGTTTCTTTTTAGTACCACTTAGTTTTCAATCCTTTTATTGCCCTAGTAACAACGTTTTTGGGGCAAAATGTCTCACTTTGAGAATTTTATATATTTTCTACGTTCTTTTGTAAATAATACTGAGGTGTTGTTCATATCAATATTTGAGAGAACTTGGCCACATTAGTGGAAAGTATTATTAAATAAGACACTAAATCTTGAAAAGTACCAATTTAGGCATGCTGGCATTTGATCGTGTGTAAAGGAGTGGGCTATCTGAAGGCTAACCTGCAAATACTAAATGCCTGTGTGGGTTCTCTCTGGGTGCTCCTGCTTCCTCCCACAGTCCAAAGCCATGCAAAGGCGTTAGATTAATTGGTGATTCTAAACTAACTGTAGGTGTGAGTGTGAATGGTTGTCTGTCTCTCTGTGTTGGCTCTTCGATAGACTGGCAACCTGTCCAGAGTGTACCATGCCTATGTGAAAAGAGTGCTCTGTGAAAAGCTGCCATAACAGCTGGAGAGAATTTTTTAAAAATTAAATCTGAGCATTTTTAACATCTTCCTCTAACATTTCACTCCAAAATCCTATGGAAAATGTCAATAATAATGAAATATTTGTAATAATTTTTTGAGAAAAAAATTATGCAGATGAAAAACCAACTGCATCTTCTGAATATCAGATGATGTTCTCTTTAGAATTACATTTTGCTGTAGGGCACCTAAGTACAAAGGTAAAAAGATTTTTTAAATGCAGATTTAATCTAGAACTTGTTCTAAGGCCTTTGTGGTGTGTAAAACTTGCAGTTCAGACTATTCTACCCTCACTGAATGCTCAAAGTTGATTCAGCAGTCAGTGTGTGTGTATGAGTTGCAACTGGCAAATCATAATTTCCCACCATTAACCTGCAGTGCTTGTGGTGTGGTTACCCTGGCAACAACTCCCTTCCAGGGAAGGCTATGCAGCATATCTACCGGTTTATTAGATCTCCGATCACACAGCTCCCTCCACATGGCCATCTGGGAAAACCAGTCACAAAGAAATGTATGCCCTCTGTTTTACCTTTTGCAAGTCTTCACATCATTTTGCTGCATTACACTCTTAAGAGAAGCTGAAGAGAAGACAAGATGTCATTTTTCTTGTCAACACTTCTTTATGGTTGTAGACAGAATATGAAAGTTAGAGGGGGAAGTGATGAAATGAATGTTGGAATAAAATGTACGCTGAGCATTAGATAAAGACACACACAAACATGTATGACCTCACTGCAGGGGAACTGATGATGCCTCCAGTTTCAACTGAAAACATTTGAGTTCCCTCACAGTTTATTTGGAAAACATAAAAGAGTATTCCTTAGAACACAAGGTGTTTTATTTGAACAAAGATGATTTTTTAAAATCTGATCTTTATTAGTGTTATTATTAACAGTCTCATGCTGCATGTAGATATAACTGGAACAGATACCTGCCTGCCCGTGACCATTTAGCACATTTACAACCTTCTTGCTACTTTCTGCCAGGTGAAGAGCAGGCATTTCTGATGAACTGCAGATGCTGTTCCACCTACGCTCACAAACACACATGTAAACTTGTGTGTGCGTATACATGAGGAATCCTGTCGGATTTCCACAGGTATGCTTTTGGTGCTGTTTGTTTCCCTGTGAGCAAGGTTCACGCAAAAACTATGAGGTCAGGTTTTATCAAATTCCCAGACATCACCCAAGAAAGAATTCATTTTATTTTGGTTTGTTTGCACCTTTTGGCTGCTCCCTTGTATTATCCACAAGGGTTCACCACAGCAGATTAATTTGCACTGGTAATTTAGCAGAGGTTTTATACCAGATGCCCTTCCTGTCACAACCCTCCATGGTGAGAG